>JAMLFT010003940.1:0-20775 GCA_026544285.1 Pachyrhizus erosus | reverse complement strand
ATTTTTAATATAAAATTTCTTTCTAAAAAGTATGAAAAATTGTGATTATGTAGGGTTTGTTTGGGATGACTGTGACTTTTTTATTTGTAATTTTTAAATATAAATTTTAAAATAAAACACATTAAAAACATGGAACTAAAATAATTTTTAATTTAATATCAAAATATTTTTACATTCATTTTTCAAAACCAAGGAAATTTTTTTGTAAATGTGATTTTTAGTTTTGAAAAATACATTCTCGTTACCTTTGATTATGACATTTTTTGTCACCAATGTCATCACCACTACCACATCTAGTGCTACCATGACCATCACTATTGTTATTCTTACAAATCATTGTTGTTGTTGTTATTATTATTACTATTACCATTACCAACACTGCTATTACATTTACTTGCATTATCATCATCGTCATCACCACCACGGCCATCGCTATCATCGTTGTTGTTTATACTACTACTACTGTCAACACTTATATCACTATTATCTCAACCACTACCACCATCATTATGATCACCATCACCTCCGCCACTATCATTGTTAACACCATCACACCATCGCCATCATACAAATATACCTTTAAACTAATTTTAACATCATAGAGAATTTTTAAATTAGCTTATTTTAAAATTATTTAAAAAAGACTAATTTATAAAACTAAAAATCACCTGAAACCATTATGTTGAACTAAAAGTTGAAAAATTTAATGAAAAAAATATGTCATAGTAACATGTGTCACCACTAGTGACTATCGTAAATACTTATTAAATAGATAATGTTTTATATCGGTTGACTACACAAATATGAAATGTAACTAATGTAAAAGTAAAAGAGAAATTTCAAATAACCGAATACTAGAGAAATAAAACTAAGTTATTTTAAGACATACTTTTATCTCAAATTTAGCTTGAATGGATATAATTATTTTTTAAAATCAGTAAATATCAAACACTTTACATGTAAAAGTTTTTCTTTAAATAGAAGAACCTTTTGTCTAATAACTACATAGTTTTTGGAAATTGTATGAAACCCAGTTAGTTTTACTAGTTAGTAAACCACATGTATTCGTACAAGTTTAAACTATCTGAACCACTTATGATATTAGTTATGCTCAACCATGAGAGCAAGATGATTACGTGACTTTTCCAAAAATAAATGTTAGAATGACCTTTGCTTAAGGATGAATCAACTTGGTAATAACTTGGTAATAGTTTATTGGTTGATACTAATATGATGTGATATAGTTGATAAATAATTCTTTTAAATACACGATTATGTAAAAAAGATCATTTGTTAAAAAATATCAGTTTTTTAAATGATTTTTCTTATTTTGAGATATTAGTTTTGTGATTACTAATCCCAGGTTACCCTAGGCAACCAAAAAGAATTATTTTTTTTTTAGAAAAAAGTTTGTTGGTTAATAATGAGAAAAAAGATAATGAGTAGGAAAATTGGCAGAAATCAAATGCGTTGTTGGTATAACATTTCCTCGTCAAATTTGTTTTGTTCTATTTATCATTTTGCATTAAGGATTTGAGACTACCTATCACCTATTCTACTCATTGTACGAACTAAACCAATTTTATAAAAATTAAAAACTTTTTCCATATTTTTATTTTATCTCACATTATTTTATATAGTCAAAGACATTTTTGTTGCACTAATAAATTGATAGACTTAATTTCTTGTGATTTGAATTAAAATCACTTTTTTATTATATGTTTTTCTCGTTAGGGATTTTATAATTTCTTTTTTGAAAATAGTAATTTTATAATTACTAATTAGTTAATGTGTACTACACATATTATATTGTTTTCTTTCCTTGTGAGAGTTTTCTTCTATGAGTGTTTCTTTTTCAATTTATGATTGTTCATTCTTAGTGGTTTTCCTTCACGGTGTTCACATGGAGAGTTCAAAGTTTGAAATATTGATGCTTGATAATGAAAAGGAGCTAGTCATCCTTGTCGAAGGGAAGGAATAGGAAGGAATCAACCTATCATTGTGTTTGGTTGGAAGATTCCTTACATATAGATCAATAAGATTTCAAGTGATGAAAGCTAGAATGACAAAAATATGACATCCTATAAGGGGGGTATTTCAATCAAGGAGGTTGAGCAAAGATTATTTCTTATCAATTCTATCATCAGATGGATATACAGAGTTCCAAAAGAGGGGGGAATATCTTTTTACAAGCATTTGCTTGTTCTTGGGATCATTAAAGAAGATGAAATTCTAAGCCAAGTTCCTTTATACAAAGTTCTTTTTTGGGTCTAAATTCACAATATTCTTGTCGGTTTCCTTTCTACTATGGTTGGCCAAAGCATTGCAAACTTTATTAGTAAGTACTTGGATTATGACAATAAGAATAATTCAAGTTCATGGAGATCTTATATTAGATTACGTGTTGTCATTGATGTTAGGCACCATTTGAAGTGTTCAAAGCAGATAAGAAAACTAGTAAAAAGGAAAAAAAGTTTATTTTTAAGTATGAGAAGTTTGGGATCCTTCTATTATTATTTTGGGATATTAGCGCATGTTGAGGATGGTTGTGAAAAGCTCTTTGCATTGCAATCATATGACGTTAAATGAGCCTAGGGACTTAAACTTAGGGCATACCAACAAAATTCCACCATAGTTAATGGTTCTCATTTGTTACTTGAAGGTGGAGCATATTCGAGTATGTGGAATAAGGTGTTACATGCTTGGGGTGTTAGTTATGGGATTGGGATTAATGCGAATAATGATCCAATAATGGTTTGGTAATCAATGTGGCAAGTCAGAAAGGGAATGATTTTATGGCTGTTGTATTTAAAAATCCAAATATCCTCTTCCCTCAAAAGGTGGCCCAATCAATTAATATTGAATATTCCTCAAATTAAAAAAAAAAAAAAGATTTGTAGGATGATTGTATGGATGCAAAATTAGTTATTGGAAATAGAAAAGAAAGATTGTCAACACGGGTACAACAACAAATAATAAGATATTTCTACCAATATTTCTTAAGTTTCCAATATTGCTCAAATAATAAGCTAGAACTGTCGGGGCTTGGGCAATCCGAGAGTTGTTCATTATCTACATGACCTGGTTTGGATGTTATATTTCTTTGTGAAACCTTGGTACACTAAAAAATAATTGAAGATATCAGGGTCAATATTGGTTTTGATTCATTATTTGTTGTTGATTCTTCTAACAAAAGTGGTAGTCTTGCTCTATTTTGGAGACACTCGTTTGATTGTCGTCTGTTGAATTTTTTCACTAATTTCATTAGTGTAGAAATTTCTCATCTTGGCTACTCTTGTTGGCATTTCACTAGCTTCTAGGTTTCCCGTATAAAGCAAACAAAGGGAATCTTGGGATTCGTTAAGAACTTTGATGCAAAATAATGATCTTCCTTGGTGTATTATAGGTGACTTTAATGATTTTTTCTTAAATGATGATAAAAAGAGGCGTGTGAAACATCTTTCTTGGCTCATCAGTGGTTTCAAAAATGTTGTCCTTGATGCAAACTTGATGGATATTCCTTTAAAGGGTCATAAATTCACTTGGGTCAAGAGTAAGAGCTCTAATGATAAGATAGAGGAAAGGTTGGATAGGGCCTTGGTAAGGCAGAATTGATTTAATATCTTCTTTGATTGTAGCTTGTTAAATGCTATAGCTAGTAGGTGGAACCATTCTCCTATTCTTCTCACTCTTTTTAATTGTCATAAGAGAACTCATTGTCAAAAATTTCAATTTGAAAATATTTAGTTATAGGAGGAGGATTTCCCACAAATTGTGGTATCTAATTGGCAAATTAATTCCAATTTTGATTTTCTTGCAAAACTCCACACTTGCTCTCAAGATATTGATGAACAAGGGAAAAGAATTAGAACTAGATCTTGAATTCTAATTGCTAAATGCAAAATGGAATTGGAACTGCTTCAGTCTAAAAATGATGTTGATTTGACTAGAATTATTAAGGTAGGTTAGCATCTAGCTTCCTTAATTGATAAAATGGAGATTTTTTGGAAGCAATGAGATAAGGTTCTTTTGGCTTCGTGATGATGATTCTAACATAATTTTTTTTATGCAACTGCAAGCTCGAGGAAAAAGCGAAATATCATTACCAAATTATCTACGAATGATAATCCCTTCTTGGTGGCCAAGTTGATGATATTGGCACCTTTGTTTATTATGTGCATGCTCATATTTCTCAAGATAATGATCACTTGTTTACCCCTTTCAATATGTTGGAATTCAAAAGAGTTCTTTTTCAAATGCATCTGACAAGTCCCCCTGTACTTAATGGGTATAGTCCAACATTTTATAAACACTTATGGGATTTATGTGGGGATGAAATCTTTCATGTGGGAGTCTCTTGGTTGGAATAGTGATCAATTGAACAACACCAATATTGTTCTTGTCTCGAATAAACATAATCTTACTTCTTTGAAGGAGTTAAGGCCCATTTATCTTTGTAACATTTTGTATAAAATCATTTCAAAGGTCCTTGTTAACCATCTTAAGCTTTTACTCCTTAAATGTATATCTTTTGAGTAATTAGCCTTTGTTAAGGGGTATTCTATTTTAGACAATACGCTTGTTGCCATTGACACAATTCACCATATGAAATGTAAAATTAAGGGAAAAGTAGGTGAATTTGATTTTAAGATAGGAATTAATAAAATTTTTTATAAGATTTATTTGAGATATTTGAATTTTTTTTTGAAAAAAAATGAGTTTTAATAATACATGGAAAAGGTGGATTAACTTGTATATTGAATCTATTAATTATAATGTTCTTGTTAATGGAGATGTAGTTGAGCCTATTTTACTAAGAAGGGGATTTCGTTAAAGGGATCCCATTTCTCCATACCTGTTCATCTTGTGTATGGAGAGTCTCACTTAATTCTTGAGGAAATTTGAAGCAATGGGTAATATTCATGGTATTAAGGCGTGTAGAAAAACCTATCTCCTTACACACATTTTATTTACTCATGATTGTGTTTTATTTTGTAGGATTGATGAAAGAGAAACTCAATTTGTTCATCAAATATTATTCCTTTATTAAAAAGCTTAAGGTCTTACAATTAACTTAAAAAAATATGAAATTTTATTCAATAAGAACTTTCCTCAACATATGTGTGATTTTATCTCATCTTTTTTGGGACTAATTGAAAGCCTTGGTGGTGGAAAGTATCTTGGATTATCATCTATGTTGGGAAAGAAGAAGAAGGATATTTTTAATTATGTGGAAGAAAAAATGTGGAAAAAATTCAACATCAGTCTAGCAAGCATCTCTTTAAGGCTACTAAGAAGTCTTTATTAAGTTTGTAGGTCAAGTCATACCAACATATTATATTAGCACTTTTCTTCTCCTCACTTCATTGGGAGACGAAATTCAAAGGATGTTAAACTATTTTTTAATGGGGATCTAATAGAAATCCGAATAGAGGGATTAATTGGTTGAGTTGGAGACGTCTTACTACAAGAAAGAAATACGAAGGCATAGGTTTTTGGCATCCTTATGACTTCAATTTAACAATGTTAGGGAAGTAAGGTTGGAAGCTAGCAACTAACCATGATACTATAGTTTCAAGGCTAATATAATATTTATGCTTTTCAGGTGCTCATTTAGGGCACAACCCAAGCTTTGTATGGCATAATGTTTGTGCTTCACAAGTAGTGATTAAAAGAGGTCCAAATAGAGATAGGGAAATGGGAAAAATGTTAATTTTTGGATAAACCCTTAATTAAGAGGTAAAGATGGTGCTTTTATTTCAATTGTTCCAAATCCTAACATGATGAATTTGAGAGTTCTTGACATTACCCATGAATAGTCTAAACATGGAGACAAGATATTATCTCTCACTTATTCAACCATCATGACTTTGAAGGTATACTATCAATGCCTTTATTCCATGTTATTGGTGAAGACAAACTAATTTGGAAATTTGGCAAAGATGGTTTCTATAATGTTAAATTTGCTTATTATTGTAATATGGAAACCTTTATTGATGGCAAATAGATGATTATATGGAATTTTCAAATCCCTAAAAAAATAAAATTGTTGTTATGAAGGTTTGTTAGATGGGTTCTTCCCATAAGACAAAAACTACTCTCCAAGGGCATTAATTGCTCTTCTATGTGTACCCATTGTGACTCCATTGTAGAAACTAATTTTCATATGTTTTTTTGGATGTTCAATAGCTAAAAAAGTTTGACTTTCATCCATTCTTTGACCTCATGTAAGGGACCTCACTAATAAGCTGGAAATTTATTTGAAGCTTTGTTTTCACTGTTAAGCACTTTGACATTGCATTAGAAGTATGATGCGGTACTTATGATTTAGTGTCTTTGGTAGAGGAGAAATGAGGTAGTTTGGGAAAATATCAAGAAGCCAATTAACATTTTCATACAACCAACATGCATGTTGGAAGAAGCCTCAACTTGACTAATGCAACATATACACTTCCATTTTTTTTTTTTTTAGAAAAATGACTATTTAGCACATGCACCTATTCTAGATTTTAACTTGTGTCATGCACGAACAATAAGTAATTATTTAACTATAAAGATAGAAAGTTTCAATTAACTAATGGAATAAACTATATATAATAACATATCCAATATATAAATTTAGTGCAATGGAGTAATTATTATGACCATCAAAAAGTACATTTAAGTATATGATACTACATATTATCTTTTGTAATAAATACTTTTATGTTCTTTTTAAAAAATTATCGTCCATATTTATGCTACTCATCCATTAAGTCTATTCGAATTTCTATAATGTATCATCCTTGAAGTTGTTGCATAAGAGTCTTATTGTGTAGAATGGTTAGCATGTTATTGGTTTTTAATCATAAAAATTAGTGAAAAAGAAGTTGTTAGCAACAATAGTTCATTTTTATTACTTGACTTCTTGCAGTTTTTTTGGCTTCTTTCTAATAAGTTGAACAAAATACAAACTTGTTTAATAAATTAAAAAGTATACATTATAATGTACCATTTATAGAAGAAAAGTAATTGTATATTACTATTATTATTATCTAACCTCGTCTATTGAAGATATGTGTTCCCAACAATGGTTCTTCCTCAAAATTTCATGGTTATGACATATTTAGCTTACAAAAAAACCATCATGATTAGAAATAGGTGTTTTTGATACTTTAACTATTGAAAACAACAATTCCCTCCCAATCATAGATTTGAGGATAGTAAGATAGACATTTGTAGGTGGCTCTTGTCAATTGACTAAGTCTTGAGATGGTGACTCCAAATTCTCAAGCATCCTACATATAAATAGAAATTACTTAGAATTATTTTTATAGTCAGTTTAATTATACATGGGTTTAAAAAGTCAAGTACCTATTTGCAAGCTTCAAAGCTTTCTTACTTTTTGGTTTAAAAATCAACTTTGTATAGATGATAAAATTTTGAAGATATATCTTGTTTACATTTAAAAGCAAAATCTTTAACATCATATTATTTTTATATTATATATTTGAAAAATACATTTCATACTTTATAATAGTAGTAGCTTGAAATGATTTAACTTTGGCTAACTCCACAATGACAACAATATTATCTACTTCTCTAGAAGTGAGAAAAATGTTAAAGCTCATCTACACAATTCTCGAATATAATACACTTTATCTTATCCTTAATACCACAAATATTTAGTTTAAACTCCAAGTTATTTTATTGGTAAATGGAATATAAAAAAACTTCAATTTCATGATATTTAAAATTTATCCATCAATTTCTAGACAAATGACATTGATCTTTTTGGTGTTTTCATTCTTAGTCAACCCCTTTTCAGTTCCCATACCTATAAGCACGCTCATCACATTTGTTCAAGTTTTATAACCATTAATTAGTATGAATACTATATCTATAATCTATAAGCATGGACAATGAAAGATAAAATAAATACTTACCCACTAAATAATCATCATCCCATCCCTACCAGTAATCTTACGAATAGGCACAATCATAGTCATTTTCAGATACAACAACATTATTCAACTCTGCTACCTTAGTATTCAAATTGAAATTTATGTAGTGAAGTTCTAAAAGTATCATTATTTATAGCCACCCTAAAAAAGTGAATGGAGTATATACCTCTTTCATGTCAAAGTTTTTGAAATTTGCAAATGACCCTTTTTCTAAGCAAAATATGGATTGTATATCCTTACAACAAAAGAATAAGTGCATAAGCTTAAAAAGTGTTTGTAAACACAAATATTGATGACCTTCACTTTTGAATCCACCAACATTTACTCCATGGAAAAAGGTATCTTAGATTTTGACAAATCATTTACCACTAATAGCTGAATAACCCTCACCATGATCTTCTAGGTCTCTATCTCCCTAAAACAAAAATAAATGCATAAGCTTAAAGAAAAGTTTTTCTAAAGACAAATATTGATGATCCTTACTTTTGAATCCACCAGCAACAACTCCATGGAGAAAAGGTATCTTAGATTTTGAAAAATCATTTACCATTACTAACTAAATAATCCTCACCATGATCTTTTAGGTCTCTTTCTTGGGACATATCTCAACAATGATGTGAAATTTGTTTGCCATGATGCAAATCACAAATGCAAGTCATAACATTTTCACATTAAGCCAAGGAGAAAAATAAAATTAAGTCGTAAAATCATGAACTCCCGCACAATATATATAGCGCTTTCACCTACTAATGCTTGGTAAGAAAAATGAATTTGAATTTGAATTTGAAATCTTAACCTTATTGTTGATTGTTGATAAGAGACCAAAGCTATAAACTTTTTCCTTTCTTCTTCGAGTGTAATTTTTATAGAGGTATAGACCCTTTAATCCTATTTTTTTTAATAATCTTATTTTCATGATTGTGGCATTCCTATTCAAAGAAACATGAAAGTTTAGGGAACAACTTTTGCATTCTTTGATGACTTTTCCTTTTTGACCTTTCGCTTGTTGATAGTTTTAAGAGCAAACCCTTGTGTCTTATTTTCCACCTTTTTGTTCAATTGTTTACGGTGGATTTGTGTTTTTGGGCTTCTGACTATTGTGAACTCATCTTTTCAATCACCATTTGGTTTGGTTATTGAACCTAACTTTCCAATATCCATTTGGTTTAGTTATTACGCTCGATTCCTTAAATTCCTTATTTAGTTAAATTTGAATTTTTTTTTGGTTGATTGCTTAGAAGATGCCATGTGTAAAAGTTGCCCTTTGTATTCATTTCAATTGTTGATAGTATTGATTAGAAATAATAAAGTGGAGTTTGTCCTTACCAAAACCTGGTTTAGAAATAGTTCACCATCTCTAGTTGAGGCTAAAGCCATGGCTTTATATGATGCCATATCATGGGTAAAAAAAAGCTTTGCATGGACAATATGATTTTTGAGCTTGATTATAAAGAAGTTGTATATGGTTTTAATAGTGCAAGCCCTAACTTTTTTGAGTTTGGTGTTATCATAGGAAAATGTGAGGGAGGTTTCATCATATTCAAAACTTTGATTAGTTTTGTTAGGAGATATGCCAATTTTGTCACTCATTGTCTTGTTAGAGTGTTAAGATTTCATGCTAGTCATCAAATCTTTTAGTGAATTCCAATCTATATTGAGCAACTTATCTTGAAAGAATTAATATAAGTTTGCTTTGATAAAAAAAATTTAGATGAGCTCAATAAATGTGATATAATTTAGTGAATTTAGTAGACTACCAACAAGCAATTGATATGAACTCAATGAATGTAAATCCAATTTGACTCATTAGAGAATAATAAAAAATTGAGTAGATTAAAACCTAAGACACGATTATGATCTTCAATATACTAAATTAGAATTAGGCCTCTCCTTTAAATAGGTTAAAACTTAATCTAAATACTAAATTAATCTAAAAGATAGAAAAAGAAATTGAGTTTTAATTGTTTCCTCACCTTAGTTAATTAAATTGTAAAATATGAATTGTGAATATGTGGGTTCAATGTCTCACAATACACTAAACTCTTTTTTATTTTTATCTCTGATATTCTTCCTCCTTATATGGGCATACTAAAACTTCTTTTATATATATAGCTTTAATATTTGGCTTTCGTCCCCCTTTTTTCATTAGGTTAGTTTTGTTTTCAACACTCATACTTTCCTTCAATATTGCTATAATTAATTAGCCACTATGCATAATTTTCTCATTTGTTTTCTTAAGAAAAACCCTAAATTATAAAAACACTAATTAGAAAATTCTATAAAGATTATCAATTATATATTTTTATAATGAAGATAATAGGTTAGTTACTTTTGTTATCCTTATTATCATAATTTCAAAAATTTAGTCTTTTTTCACAATTTAGATCCATTTAATATTTTAATTGTTATTAAAAAAATGCATATTAAACATGAAAAAAAAATTAGTATAAATGATTATTTTAACATCAGGCAAGTGATACCATCATAGACATTGCTACTAAAATCAACACTAATGTGTTTGTGCTACCCAAAAGATGTTGATGTTTAATAGCGTTAGTCAAATTGATTGATGCTAAAGCTAATGTAAAAGAGAGATGACAAAAAGAAAAAAAAAAAAAAACCTTGCAATGACAACAATGTGTCTTAGTAAGTCACTACTTCAACAAAACTCCTCACAAATCCATTGGAAACAAAAATCACTAAACAAAATAAAAAAATACACACAATCAACCATTAAAATCGCCACTAAGCTTTTTCCCATTAATCAAAACCACACCCTTTGACAACAATTGAACACACCATATTGCAAAAGCCTATAATTAAGTAGTAAAAAATCACCACGAGAATTTGCAACAAAAAATTTATAAAAAAGAAAGAAGAAGAAAATTCACCATATAAACACTACATGTCACTCCCCTTAATGCTTACTGGTGATGATGCTCACTCACTCACAGATGATAATGTTTGTTGGTAACAATACTTGTTAGTGACAATGCAAGCTCTTCATCCTTCTTTCTCCCTTTCTCTCCTCTTTATGTTTATTTTATCTTCTCCCTTTAGCCCTTCCTTATGACTTTGAATAGCTTTGAAGGAAGTAGAAAATGGGGGCCAACTTAAATTTTGGTAGAGAGGATTTCACATTTAGTGAAAAATGAAAGTTATGTCAACCTAGTTTTTACTTATATTCAGTTTTTTTTTATCAAAAATTAAAAGAAGTGTTAGCCTTATATTAAAAAATATTTTTTTTAAAAATTAGTAATTAGTATCAGCCATGACCACTACAAGCTGAAAAACGATAAAAATAAATTTTAAAAAATTGAAAATATTTTACACAGATTAGAATAGGACAAATTAAAAAAGATAAAAAATTAAAAAAAAAAAATTTTTATGTCTATCTAACGTTAGTCTGGCCAACGCTAATTAATAGTGTTGATCTCACGATTAATTTTAAGTGTTTACCTATTTTGTATTTTTCTTATAGTATGTGAAATTTTAGTTTATCTATAAATTTAATATATAATATTTTGTAGAAATATTGGCATAATAATATAATAGACTTAACATCACATCGACATTCTCATTAAATATTGAATATCAAGTTAACAAATATGCTAAAATTACATAATTAAAATATGGGATCAAATTTATGATAAAATAGAAAGATTGAATTTATAAAATATTAATAATAAAATACTAAATATATATAATATTTAATTATCCAAAATAGTCAAAAATAAGATCAAATCTTGCATTCAAAGGAGGGTTAATAAATAGGCATTTATAAATGATTTTTTTAATGATTTTTTGATTTACTAAAAAGAGAGTGACATACATTATAAAATATGAATATACTTTGTTTGACTTTTAAAATCTCCCATATGACAGGATAAAAAAAATATTTCAAAGAACATCACAAAAGTATGCATTTTTTGTTATTCAATTGAGTGACGAAATTGTCCCAAGCACCGAAAAGAGAAAAAGAAAGAAACCAATAACTCGTGTCCATTTATTTTTACAATTTCCATGAAAGCAGAATGTACATCTCACAACAAAAATTACACAATAAACTTTGTTGCATATTAATCGATGGGTAGGACAATCTTTTTACGCATGGACATTGGTCATCAAATAAATTACAAAATTTTGTCCTGAATTAACCATTAATGTTATGTTGTTTTATATCTATTATCTCTCAATATGATTCAAACTCATCCTAAGTTACAACTAACATTTTGTCTATTTTAAGTAGTAACAAACTTGCTTTATTTGAAGAGAAGAAACTAGACCTTAGAATTATTTATTTGTATATTAGTATCAATAAATTAGTTGGAATAAAATTTTAAATTATTAATATATTAATTATAAAAATTATAAGTTTAGTCACAACACATGGTTCATCAATGAAATAATTTTAGTTATCTTTTATTTTTTGTTACCTATGATTGGTTTTAAACTATTCATGTATTAGTTGTTGAGAGGTCCTACTTTTATCTAATGTATCTATAAACATTGTTTAATTAGACATTGAGTTCATTTGAGTATAAAGTTGGAAAAGTTTTTTAAAGTTTCTCTATCTCTATATCTTTTATAAAACAAAGTTCATAAAAACTCTTATAGTTTGTATTTAAATAGGCCCATTCTGTATTATATTAAAACCTTGGTCATAAAAAGAAGGAAATCATTCTCACATTCTTTGCCATTCACATGCTTAACAGGTAACAATTACAATTGCGCCTTCGAATGTGCTATAATATGCATCTCATATATTAATAATCTACTTTTATATTTAATGTTTCTTTGCTTTTTTTTTTTTTATTATAAAAAGTCTTAAATTGGAGAATTATATCTAAATGATATATAAAGTGAATACTTCCATTTGGTCTCCACATATTTTTAACACTATTTACCCATTAATAATTCTTAAAACTATCCGCTACTTTTCTAACACTTTTTTTTTTTTCTTATTTAACCTCTATTCCCTCTACCCTTTTTTTTTTTTTTAATTTTGTAAAAGATGTAAAGAGACATAGACTCCTAGTATTTAAAAAAGTAAATAATGAAAATTTCGTTGCCTTCTTAAATAACTTCACCAATTGACTTGTATTAGTCAAGGTTTTTAACATGGAGGGTTTAAGACTAAGGAACTCATCCTAATCACAACTCCTATATTATAAATTCAAGTATTTATTTTTCAACACGAGTATATGCTTTAGCTATTTACTATCCTTTTCCTTGTGAATACTCATGATTTTATTTTTATTTATTAGAATTTATTTTTATAGTTTTTAAAAATTATCTCACGGTTAATTATTTTTTAATTTTTCCTTGTAAAAAATTTTTACAACGAAATTTTCTTTTGTGCTAAGATTTCAAAATCGTAAATTTCAACTTTAATTACTTTCAAAATTTCTATTCATATCTCAAATACCTACGATCCATAATTAAGTCCTTTAATTATTTTTAAGTTGTTACATTTTAAAAATTTAAACAAACATATTAAAAAAAATTATTATCACTATATTGAAACATAATCAACAAAGCACATCAAACAACAAATAAGTTATTTTTTTATAAGAATTCATCAAACACAATTAGCACATTACATCACTCACAAGTGTTAAAATACATTGATGTTGTCTCTGTCTTTTTTTTTTCTTTTTTTTCTTTATCAATTATGTTCTCTATGTCTAGCACAACGCTCGGAGTATGTTATCACAAGGGCATCATCAAAAATTGGGTCCATGTGAGATGCACTCACTTCCTGTCTAACATTGTTTGTTTTGGTGGATTTCGAAAGAGCACTATATTCGTCCATCCCATTTTAAAGTGAATTAAGATGAAAAAAAAAAAGAAAAGAAAAGAAACGAATGGAGAGAAAAGAAAAAATGTGATAAATGTAATAGATAATGTGATAAAAAAGAAAAAATAAAATTAGATGAAAGTAGGATGAAAGAGAAAGTAAATAGATGAGAAGTATTTTTTTATTTGAAAAGTAATGAAATAGGAAAAAATAAAAGGAGATGGAAATATAAAATTTTAGTAGTTTGATTAGCATGAAATTGTTTCATTCTAAGTATATCCTAATCTAGGAGGTTCAGGAGGCAATGCATAAACAAGGCTTAGCATAGGAACATTTATGACGTAGAATGTTGTGATGGATGGTGATAACCTATGTAAGTATCAAAAGGTGAAATAAATGAGACATAATCCTTTCCATGGGTTTAGGAGGAGGAGCTGGGAACTCCAATGGTTGATGCTTAACACACGTTCGATAGTGTTTTAAAACTTAGATGACTTATTGATTCTGTTGAAATACTAAATTGTTATCAAAATGATTAAATTAATGAATTATTAGTTAAATTATATGATCACATATACGTAATATATAAATTAAATTAATATGCGCATACAATTTTTACATTTAAATATCAAACAATTGAGTTGGATTAACTATTAATCATTATGTTGTGGATCTCTAAGTTAACACTTTTTAATTAATGATTTTGAATTAGTTAATGGTGCAAAAGTTTATATAATATATTTTTACACTCTAAATTTTATAATTATTAAATATATAAATTAATTATTATAACTAAATAATTTAAATACAATAATATGATAATGATTGTTAAATTTAGAAATTAATATGATAATGAGTATCAAATTAAAGACTTAATAGGAGAACAGGTGTCAAATTCAGGATTTGAATTGAAAGTTTTTTAAACCCTTAACCCTTACATATATACTATACACAAGTCTCATGTGGACTAAACAAATATATTACGTAGGATGTTCCATTAAAATTATCAAATAAGACTTAACGAAAGAATTAACTTAAAAGATAAATTAAAAGTTTACAAACTATTTTTAATTATTGACTAAATTAACACTATACGTAAAATCATTTATTTTTAGAAACTACATTAAGGTTTATTCAAAATAAAACAAATAATGAAGTCGATGGAATAGATTAAAGCTTCACGTAGAACTAAAATTTAGTTAACAAATCTAATCCCATAAATTGGGTGAAATTAAACTGGAAATTTATTATATTGTTTTAATATCATCATAGAGGAATTAAAAGCTGTGAAGCTGGTTTAAAATTATACAGATATCAGATGCATATATTTTGATGAGGGTCAAAAGCCAGTATACAACATTTCATAAATCACGGGCACCCACTAAAGGTTAAGAGGCTAATCAACGGCCATTACTTTGAATGAATTAAAGTTCAATTTAGTTTTTCTTTGCTTTTCACACTTCTACTATTTCTTTAAAGCATTTTAAAGAAGTAACTATATGAAAAGTTTTACATGCAATTCACAAAAATAAATTCAATGCGTAACTACATATTCCTCACTATGTAAACGTTTAACTGTATCATTTTTCTTTCACATTCAATTTTTATTTAAATTTTTTCTATTATAAAATGGAGCACAATGTGATATATCCTTTTATGATTTTAAATTTTAATATTAATTTAATAATTTAATAATATATAATTAAATATCAAAAATCAATTTTAAATATATATATATATAGATATATTATCTTTAAAATTTATATATACTCCTAATATACATTTCATATATCATTTTATACTATTAATACAAATTCAACAATTTAACTAAACTTTTTTTCTCTTTCAAATTTGATTTATCATTTAAAATTTTTTAATTTTAATTTTAATTTAAATATTTTTTAAAAATTAAAAATAATGACATACGTCAATATTAATTAGTTATAATAAATTTAAAATATAATTGATATGTTAAAAAATATTTACTATAGGTTTTAATTATAATATAATTTATATATTTAAACATATTTATTTCTTATAAGCTATAAATTTTAGTTATATCAAATAAATATTTATTTTTATAAAATATAGAAGCTAAAATAGTAGTTATAATATTAAAAGCTAAAATCTCAAAAAATTAATTAGTTTATAATCAAGTATTCATAATCTCAATTAATGTTTGTGTGACACACATTTAAATTTTATAATTTGTAAAAAAAAATTAATGTAACTTTATAATATGTTATGTGAAAACTAATGGAAGATCATGCGGTCTAAGAGCACTTAATAATTTTAACAATTATTATTTATACTTTTTAATATGATTAATATACCTTTTTTATATATATTTTTTTTCAAAAAATATCATTTTTCAAAAAATACTTTATGAAATGTTAAAATTTTAACTTATTCTGAAAAGTGTTTTATGAAAGTCTAAAAATTTTATGTATTTTTTAAAATGTTAATATATTAAAATTCTAATATTCTGAAAGCTAATTTTAAGGGATAAAAATTGGGACACCAATTATCTTTAAAAGAAACTTATAAAAAAAAACATGAAATTATGAGATTTTGAAAACACTTATAGAAATATAATTATTATGGTACATTGACACTTCCACCACAGTGATGTGAAATCTTTAAATCAAAATAATGTTTATTGTTAATGAAATCACTTCTTTGGTCAAGAAAAAGTTTTTTTACAACCATGAGAAATATAATTAAGTATTCAAAGAAAATTCTTTAAAAATTGACTAATGTGTTTTTCACTGTAGTAAATTTTTTTTTTCTTGATTAAAGAAGCGACTTTATTAACAAATGAAACATGATTTTAGTTATTTAAATATTTTAATCAATGTAATGAGAATGTCAATGTACCATGATATACATATTCCTATGAATGCTTTTAAAATATCATAATTTCATGTTTTTAGTAAGTTTCTTTTAAAGACAATGAATGTCCCATTTTTTTCTTAAGAATTGACTTTTGAAAAAGTACTTTTTGAAATGTTATACTTATTAAATTTGTGGAAAATATTTTTTATAATATGTTAAAATTTAACATTCTAAAAAAAACTTTAAAAAAATATTTAAAAAAAAATAAAAAATATATTAATAATATTAGGAGGTAAAAATAACCATTGCCGTAATTTTTCTTCAAACCTAATCGAGCCAATTTAATTAGCAATGGGCGAGTCCGTGATTGTTTATAAACACAGTTGTAAATTTATTTTTTAATAATTTTAACGACTTGGAATTAAATTTTAAGAAATATCAATGTGAACTTTAATCTTGATGTTGGTAACTTATTTTTAAACCATACTAAAATTAACGATTCATTGATTATAAATTTAAATTTTACGAATGAAAAAAATTGATTAAAAAAGGAAATTGCACTAAAAATAATTAATTATTTTTTTTAAAAAATTAATAATCAATAAAATTAATAAATATTTTACACTTATAATATAGTTAGAAAAAAAATAGACAGAGTAAATATTCGACATTCATTTAGTTAATAAGACAGCAACTAATAGAAATACTAAATGAGCATCGTTAATTTTAAAAGTTGATAAATGAAAAGGTATGTGGATAATGGTACTTTTATTTAAGTAAAAAAGAAAAAAAAAATGTATGCATAATGCATATAAGGTGTGTGTATCAAGTAAATTCTATGGCAGATAGGTGTTTGGTCCTTTTGGGATAGAGAATCACACAAATTAGGGCAACTTCTCTCATGGAATAAAGTAGCTTTTGAATTGGTCTATGGAGTTTCGTCATCTTCCTGGCTTTCTTTCTTGGCCTCGTTAGTCAAAAGCTACCATTTTTGTACGGAAATTCAGAAAATATTCCTAGATGATAACCTATGGCTACTTTTGAGAGCAATACTATTATTGCTCATCCACTTTACAAAATACCTTATTTCGTATGAATTGTTTCATAAATATGTAACTACAAAAATGCCAGAACCAATTATGGACCTCATGTTCATACATGGATGGGTGGAAAGAGTGTGTTGAAAATTTGCATTTTCTTATAAATTTCACTTAATAATAAAAATATATTGTTAGCATTTTAAGGTGAAAATTATATATTAATTGATTTTTTTTGTTTAAAAAAATAGTAAAACAAATAGACAATTCAATAGTATTTGATAGTGTGTCAATGATATGTTAGGATTACTAACAAAGGTTCAGTCAAAGGATTAATTTATAGGCCTAAATCATCTATAATTTTATTTGTCTACTAAATAGTATTTTTAGTAATTTTAAGTGGAATCAAACTCAAATTCATGGAGAAGATCATGAGAGTTTTCCAAATTTTTAAATATTTATGCCAATTCTATTTGACTATAAAGTGATTGGATAAAAACTTGAACATGGATTTACTTTATTACTCGTGAGCAAATGGTGGGCAAGTGTGATTATAATTTTTTACAAAAGCATATCTGCCAAACAAAAGCAGTAATATAATTTATTTTTATGATTTTCTCGGTTCTATTTTGTTTGAAATACTTCATAGTTCCTTGGTTTTAGTTAATGAATATAGATTACGGACAAGAACCAGATTGACAAACTTTTTGAATGTAATCATGTAGAACTAGGAAGGACAACAAAAATGATAATTGATCAGTTTTTTTTTTTTAAAAAAAAAAACATTTTTCTAATAAGGAAAATTGCATTTAGGGTAAAAGAACATACATTTGTTGATGCTTACTCTACTTTTGTCTGCTGCTGTATAAATGAATTGAAATTTTGCTAACTTTAGTTTTATTGAAAATATATCTGTAGAATACCGGAGAAATAAGAAAGGATTGAATTGAATTTTAAAATTTTTCACAGATCCTTTCTAAAATAATGTATTTTCTTTTGGGGATTCTAAAAAATAATGTATTGAGTGTAGGACAAGAGGATTGTCTAATAGGAAAATAAGGAACTTCTTACAAAAACCAAGTTTGCAAGCATCAAACAATGTATACAAGTTAGTTAAAGACAAATAAGTATGATAATAAAAAAAAATGACACTATAAGAGTTTCTAATTCATCTCACTCAGAAACTATGCTTAATCTTCTTTTTTTTCTACCAAGAATTTCATTAATAGTCACATACAAATATTTTTTTTTCTTAACAAAATCCCCCTGGATGTTAGACAAGTATTCTTATTACTAAAGTATCTCTAAACTTTTAACAATTTTACGCATAAATGCTTAAAGATAAACTCACAAGACTTTTGTCATATCAAACGAATATACAAAAATATAAGCTTAATAACTCAAAAAGAGAGCTGTTAAAAAATTATGGAAAAGACATTTAGAAAATTTATAATATTGTTTGTTTTTTAACATCGTAACTTTCTCATTTTATAATCTTATGAGTGTTTTATACCAGAGAGTAAAATATTTATTGGAACTCCTCTTATAAAAATATGAATGTTAGTACATATAATATAATAATAAATGTTCACCAATTAGTCACATATGAAGTGATAAAACTTTTTGCTTATCTTCCGTGTGGTTTTCATGTTGTACCCAATGTAGACTTTTGTTCTTTTCTAACACACGCATGCTACTTTTGCTTAATTGTTGTCTTGTCCTTCAACTTTTGTCTTTTTTTTTTTTTTGCAATATTGAGATTTGAGAATTGATAGTCCTTTCACATGCAAGATGATTTTGGTGAAACTTCAGCTAGTCCTTTCAAATAATTTTTTTTTAACAACCAATGTTAATTGTTAGTTTTTTTTTTTTTAGTGAAATGGATTTAAATCTACGATTTCTCTCTCTTTCTCTCTTTTTTTTCTTTCTTCAACCACCAAGTTGATATAATAATTTTTCAGATAAAATTTACTTGACATATAAGTCTTTAATCTTTCTTTGTAAGACAATATATGTAAGGCAATCTATACATACAATGAAACATTCAACTTATTCTCAATATCATCAATCTTATGTCATGTTTATTATTATTAAAACTTGAGGGTTTAGCCATCTTGGTTCAGACAATGATATGTTATACCATTTTAGACTCAACTATGTAGGATATACGCGAATGAGAGTTGCATTGGCAATATTCGTAAGTGAAGAAAAGAAAAACACAATGTTAAGCAAAAATAATTCAATATAATAAGAACTAAGTATGTAACAATGCTTTTAAGACCTTTTTTTACCCCATGATTCTCTAAGACATTTTGTTTCATCGTATTTGATCATTTTGGGATTATACATTGTGCATTTTAAGATGAAAATTTAATGTTCAAGATTATTTGAAGATTAATCTTATTTGTACTCTTCTGTTTTCTTTTCGCATTCCTCTTTCTTTATTTTTATACTTTTTCCTCAAGAATATCTTTTTTGGAAATTAATTATGAAATATATTTTTAGATAATTTGTAGAGATATTCCAGAAATTATTTTCTAAAATATATTAAATACACTATTGAAACTAATTTTCAAAAGCATAAGCTAATAATTTCGGGAATTAATTTCCGAAAAGGTAAAAATTTTAACACTTCGAAAATTAATTTTGCAAGTTGTCAATTATCCACATTGTGCTTATGCATGGCTTTTGGAATTTAATTTCTAAAAGTCTTAAAAAGTTTTATATCTTCAGAATTTGGTTTTTGGAATATGCTATATACATTTTAGAAATTAGTATTTGAAACATCTATTTAGACTTCCGGAAATTAGTTTATGGTAAATTCACCCATTCAGAAAAAATAAACAAATAAAATTGTTTCACACTTACCAAGAGACAGCAAGTATAAGAATGAGGAGGCAAAGAAGTGGAAGGAAAGAGGTGGTTGTAGGGTGTTCATGACCTGAATGTCTCACTAATTTGCCATGACTTAAAGAAATTTTTAAGTTTAGATGGCTTGGAGTCTAAAAAATTAGTTTAATGTATTTAAAATATGAATTTGAATTATATTTTATATCGTCTCATAATGTTATTTATTAGTTTAAAAATTATAATTTTTAAATAATTATACATTAATAATATATTTTTTGATCTAACAAATAATTTTTAATTTAAAATAATA
>JAMLFT010003939.1:0-20777 GCA_026544285.1 Pachyrhizus erosus | reverse complement strand
TTATATTACATAACATATTTTAATCGTTTTATCATTTGTAATATTTGTTTTCTGTTAAAATATGAATTTATTTCTTACATTAATTTCTTAGATATTTTTTTTATATTTATTTTGATCCTTAAAAAAATTTGTCTTTAATTTATGTTATCAAATAAAATTTTATTTTATTATTTGTTATCTTTTAAATTATACCGTAAAAACAACATTCAAAATCAAGTGACTTATCATCTAAAAATTGTCAAACAATATTTATAAATTTTTTATTAATTAATATAACATTTATTAATTGTTTTAAATAAATAAAAATTTATAAACACAATTTAATTTCGTCAGACTCACCGAAAACATATCAAGTTATTAAATCGTTAAGTTTATTGTTATAACATTATTTAATGTTGTTAATTGACAATCATAACTAAAATAAAAAAATAATATTTAAATAATTAAAATTAAAAAATTATAAATAAAGAAAATCAAAAAAATTATTTTTTGAGAACCAAATAAATATTTAAAATTTTATTTTATTATTTTATATTATATTTTAATATATTAATATTGTTAGATGATAATGTATTTATTTTTTATTATTTAATATTTTAATATTAAATTATTTATTCTAACCATTTCTTTATTCATATTATTTTTTATTATTTATAATATTATATTTTAACCATTAAACTAATTAACCTAAACAAAGTATGATATTTACTTAAAAAGTATGTTATTCTTAATTTATTTAAAGTTTGATTGAAAGTATTTTAAAATAAATATAAGATGAATACTAGAAAAAGTATTTAAAAAATATTATTAAAATAATTGATCTATAAAACAAAATAACAAGTATTTAAAATTAATTAGAAATTAAAATTATAAATACTCTGAGATATATTTTTATCAAAAAATATAGTTAAAAATTATATTAAAATAACACATAAATTATAAATAAGCTTTATTTATGTCATTTTATATTTTTAAATATTTAAATAAATAATTTTATTAAACACTTATGTTTTAATTAGATAATTTAATAATTTTTAGTTATTAATTAATTTTATAACTTTTAAATGTTTAACTAACTTTTTAGTTTCTAACTAACATTTTTAGTTTTGCTAAATATAAATTTTTATGTTTCAATTGAATTAATTGGCTATTGAATCAATTACATATGGCATCCACACTAAAGGAATATTATGATCAAACTTCACTTGAAACGATGTGGTAAAAAAATAATTTGTTGCTTGAAAGATGTGATTGAATTAAGGTAAAATTAATCTGGAAGTCTTTTTATTATTTGACATTTTTAATTAGGTTATAAAATTATCATTTTTTAAAATGGACCTTAAATTTATATTTATTTTTAAATTAGATCCTTTTTGAATGTTAAAACTTAATTAAAAAAATAAACACGAAGTCAATGACAATTAAAAAAATGGTTTAGAAATCTATTTCAAATGACAAATATTTAGGGACTTAATTAAAAAACTTTAAATCTTCATAAGTTAGTATTTTTACATTTGTAAGTTATGAATATTAAGTTAAAACCCTTTTGAAAACTATAGAGGTGAGAAAACTGACGTGTAAAAATAAAAATGCTAGTATGTAAAGACTTGATAATTTTTAAATTAGGTTCTTAAACTATTTTTTTAATTGAATTCTTAAAGTTATATATATATTTGTAATCAAATCTATCTATCGAATTTTTAAATTTGTATTTATTTTTTAATTAGGTCCATTTAAATCTAATTAAAAATATACAAAATTAGATATTTAATTAAAAATTATTAAATAATTTTAAAATTTATAGATTGATTTAGCAATGAATTCTTACATTTATTATTTTGTAGCATGCAGAAATCAATATACTTTTAACTCAACATCATATATAATCTACAATCTATAATTATATTAAAATTGTTCAAAAGTTGAACACATGTCACTGTGATATTTTTTATTCTACATTTTTTCTCTCTTCCTTTACATTTTGCAATTTTTTATTAAAAATATTAGACTTTTATTTTCACTAAAGCACCTGTTTCATTAGACATTATTGTTTTGAAAAAAAGAGGTTGGTGATGTATAAATTACATGGTGGAGTTTGAATTTATTTATTTTAGAGGAGCAAATATCTAATATTAGTAAATCTAAAAAAAAAGATAAATTATTATATATCAACTGAATCAATTGCTATTCACAATTGAATTAATTACATATCAGATATAAGTTAAAGGTATATTATATTCTAACTTTATCTAAAATGACATAGTAAAAAATGTGTGACATAATAGACATGATTAAATCAACAAATGATTCTTACGTATGCCATTTTTTTTTAGTTATATAGAAATCGACATACTTTTAGTTCGACATCGATTATTTTATTTCACTTGACCAAATTGTTTTGGAAACAAGAAAGGCTGACGATGTAAATGCTACACAGTAGAACTTGAAATGACTTATTTTAGAGGAACAAATATCTAAGGTTAGTAAAACACTAAAGTTAAAACAACTTTGTAAAGAGAACAGTAAAAAATATGCCTTTTTTTTATAATACTAATCTCATTATAAGATTATTTCGAGAAGTATAATTTTTTAAAAATTAATTTAAAACTTAAAATAAATATAAAATTTTCGTTTTTTAAGTTCATTTTTCTAAAATAATCTTACAGAATTTTTAAACAAACATACTTAAAAAGAATTGAAGTGTTAAATAGATAATCTCAACATAATTAACAAGTGAAAATAAATCATGTTATATTAACAAATTTATATAAATTGATTATTAAAAATTAAAATTTCATATAAAATAGTATTTTTACAATTATAATATTAATATGAAATATTTATTAACTTTGTTAATGACTAAGTTTTATCTAAAATTTAACTTATCATTTTTAATATTTTTTTCTTTCTTATTTATATTTTTTTCATTCATAAACAAGAATAAACTGAAAGAACGACAAACATTCACATACTTGTTATTAATATTTTAAAAAAATTTTAAAGGAAAAATTTAATAAACACACGGTAAATAATGTTGTGAAATTTTAATAGATTTATATTATGCATAGACTTTAATTAATGTATTAAAGTCAAGTAAGGGAACAAAGTCCATCTACTAAATAAGTTAGGTTAAAGTATCTTTTTAGTCTATTATGTTTTCATATTTTTTTTATCTAGGTTTTTTATATTTTAAATTTTTTATTTTGATCATTTATGTTTTAAAAATTTTATTTTAATTATTTTTCGTCATTTTTTATAGAAAAAAAACTAAAATATTTTTTTTTAAAAAACATAAAAGATAAAATTGAGAATTTTAAAACATAAAATACCAAAATAAAAAAATATAAAAACTTAAATTATCAAAATAAAATATTATTTTTAATCATTTTCATTTAAAAATATTGTCATATTTTCTTATAATTTTTTTAAAAAAATTATCATTATACATTAATATAAAATATATACCAACTTTATTAATGATTAGGTATTTTCTTTCAATTACGTTTTTTTATTCACAAGATTTCAATCTAAGATTTTGTATTTAAAAATAAGAGTTTAATATTTATTTTTCTAACAAATATTTAATTAATTAGTTAATTTGATTAATTTAGTCATGCAAAATTTAAATTATAAATATTTTTATCTCTATGTAAAATTGATCACAAACATATTATATATAAGTTTGAAAATTTTATTTAAAATTAATATTTAATATAATTAAAAAAATTATTAAAAAAACATCTAATAAAAAACAAATTAATTTATACACAAAAAATAATTGTTATTAAAATGCTATATAATATGATAATATTTTTTATATTGTGATATTTTAATTATATTTTTTAAATGACAATCATTATAAAATAAAATATAATTTTGACCTTTTAAATTTTTCTAATTTTCATTTTAATTCATCATGTTTTAGAAATTTTCATGTTAGTTCATGTTTTATAATTTTTAATTTCATCATTTATATTTTTAAAAGATTCATTTTAATTATTTTCCTAACAAAAATGATAAAAAAAAACAAAAATATCTCTTTAAAAAAAAAAATTTAAAACACAAAGAACCAAAATTAAAAAAAATATAAAAACATAATAAATAAATAAAAGATATTTTAGCCAATAAGTGAAGACATTCTAAATGGTAGCAACCAACAATTCTATTAGACAATATTCATTTGGTAAAAACAATACTACTAGATGCATATAAATTAAAAAAGAACTCATTTTTCTGGAAGTAATTATCTATTAAATAATTATTTACTAAAAATTAAATATTTAAATAATTACAAAGGAAAAGGAAAAAAAAAAAAAAAAAACTTCTACCCTCTTTTAATATAATTCTAAATCTGTTCCTATCTACAAGCCTCGAAGTCAATCTTATTTGAGTCAACAAAGGCAACTTGAACCAATAACACATTAGTTAATATGTTAAAAATTTATTATTACCATTGTACTAAAAAAATAATCTACAATCATAATAAGGTAAACTTTTCAATAAACACATAGAAAAAAGAAAGTGAAAAGGTAAAATAAATTAAATTTTTTCTCTAAATTAAAATTTATTTATTTTTATTTTATCTTTTTATTTTTTCTCTTAAAAATACTTATGACAAAATTGAATTTACATTCGCAAAATTTTGAAGCTTACTAAAAATTTCAAAAAAACGTATTAGACTGATAATTAGTTTAAATATAATCTAAATCCAATTCATAGCTATATTGATACAAGGGTCAATCTGACCATGTTTTCCTTGACTTGCAAAAAAGGCTGCAAAACTAACATAAATCAATAATCCTAAAACAAGAGGAGCGTTCGCAAGTCTTTACCACACTTTTTAATTGATTAAAAATTATTAAAAATCATAAAATTATGAGTAAGATCCATTAAATGAGGAATGAGATTTAATTTTTGTAATTTTTAACAAATATCAACCAATGATGCACTATGTTTAGAAAGAGTGTGTTAAAAAATGTGTTGTTAGTATTTATCAAACAAGTAATATCAGAAAGTCAGTTCTAACAATTAGCAAATTACCATTCAAAATTCATTAATAAATCGTCTCTGCAACTCAAGTATGACACTTATGCAGGGCATCTTCAGGTAACACAACCCTGAAAACAGCATAATGATGATTTAAGCTTTTCTCTCCTTGTAATCTGTGAACACTACCCAAGGCACCTGCATTAGGATTTGGAAAAGCATAAAATATTCGCCTAATTCTCTGGTGGACGAGGGCCATTGCACACCTGACATCACAGTGGAAAGCAAATAGGCCAATATATTAGAAAACAACTACTTTGGAAAAAGTTAACTATTTGAAAGTGAAACTTCATATAAAGGGCGAATCAGATTTAAAGAGTTTCTGTTATTCTATGAATCGAGAAGGAGAATTTCCTTCACAGGTACATGGCATTACAAAAGGAAGAAGAATCAGATTGCTATTGCTAGCCTCTTCTTCTGAAATTCCCTTCATAGATGAGTAAACAGGGCCAATTTAGACCTACAATGAGTTATGAAATTATCCTGTCTATAAGCTTACATTGCGCATGGTTCCCAAGCAAGATATATGTCATAACCAGTGCATAAGTACGGTCGTGCAGGCAGCTGATCAGAAGTCTTACTGTGACCATTCATTTTATCATCATCCTCATCCTGAAACGCCATAATGCAAAACAAAAATAAAGTTTTTCATTATTCACCTGAAAGTAATCAACAGATATAATCCAGGGAAATGCCATCGCATTCGTATTTTATGTTTCCATACTGCCAATGTTGAATTCATGAATTTGGCGTGAGATGCTTCATTAAGTTTAGATATGAACAAGTAATTATGAAAATTTTTCATGATCATTATTTGGACAGCTGTTGCAGAGAAAATAAACACATCAAGTAAATGCATGGTTCTATTTTCTTTGCCCTCCGCACAACATATATTCTTAGAATTTGGATTTAAGACCTAACTTAACCTCATAAAATTGTCTTGTAAGGTAAGGACTGTCCAAGCTTTATAAAAATTACATTAGTCATTTCTCTAGTTAATGTGAAATCTCAACACACCCTCTCCTTCATGTCTAAGACTAGACAAGCAGAGTGTAGACAAATGTGGGTGGCCTAATAACAACACCCCATCATGCCTAGCAATTAGTGTGTAAACAAAGACATGTGGTCCAATAATGAATTTAGGATAGACTTTAATATCGTCTTCAAATTAGGGCTTATAACTTAATCTCACAAAATTGACTTGTAAGGTGAGGATTGTCTAAATCTTATAAGGAATACATAGACCTTAGCTCCAGTCAATGTGGAATCTCAAAACACTACTTCACACCTAATATCAGGTTTAGGTGAAAAATGCAGGTGGCTTAATAACAACAGCCCCTCATTGGTAAACCTAATATCAGGTGTAGGTAAACTTACATTTGCAGACACAGTTTTCTGTCTCTTTGCAGGAGAGCTACTCCAAGAAGAATTCTCGCTATTCAATTCCACATAGTTTGCTTCACTGATTCCCTCACTGGGAAAAAGGTATCTATCCCGGGCAGCAGATGACTCTATTGCTACAATGGCAGCATGTTGCAATGGGTGCCAATAATATGAACTCTGTGATTGAGATTGTTGCTCGGCCCATTGCCGAGGATATAAACAAGCAACACCTGTATATGGCTGTTTAAGCTGATTGGAGGAACTGTTAGAATGCAATGGTTCATGGGAATCACATCTACTAGAAATAATAGGATTAGGACAAAATGATTCTGGCTTTCTATAGCAGCTGTCGTTTTTGCAAGAGTTCCAAGCAAAAATCTGATCACATGCACTAGAAATGATTTGCTTAGCTGAAGGATCCACTATCACTGCAGCATTGACTACCTACAACGGATCAAATTTTAGTATATGCCGCAGTCGAATGTGAAATTTACTAGAACATATTAACCAAAGCTAGCCTTTACTAATTAGGCAAAGAATAGAGGGACCAAACTAAAAATAACTCAAGGTATTACAAATTAAGCGAAAACAAATCAGAAGAAGAAAAGCAACTGATGTTAGTCTGTCCAGTCAGGTATGAATGCATTATTTCTAGTTCAAAAATTGTTTGGAAAGGGAAAATATTGTGCATTTACCAAGCCATCAGATGTTGCCAACTCAACAGCCGATTGCATAAACTTCAAAACTGATTGTGAGTCCTCCTCGCTAAATCCAGTAATGCCATCAATGTTGCTGCAAATTGATTAAAAATGTCAAACCAGCAAGCAAAGTCAGCTACTACCATACAAGACAAGGTTGTGTTCTCATCCAGTGAGATTGTTGACTAAATAGAATGTTGAGACTTGAGGTATACAACGTATGTTATCAACAAAATTTCACCCCCCGCAAAAAAAAAAACAACCAGCACGTGTTAATGTGTTTGGTAAGTGTTTGATGACTATCACAATTTTCCTGAGTATCCAACAAAAACAAAACTAGAATATCTCAATGCACCTGAGAGTCCAAAAAATCCACTATACTTCCTCCAATAACTACACAGTCCAAAATTTAAAAATCCCCTTTGACCCTTTCCTAGTCAAGATCTAAACACCCCAATTTTTACCCACAGAATATACATCACATACTATAATTACAAGAAATATCATTAAAATGTAAACAAACCTAAGTTATATATGAAAACTGAAAATAATAATTACACAATGTATATTGTAAACACAAGGATGCTTGTGTCGCTTTACTGTTTTCATCTAGGAAGCACCAGTAACTATAACTATTGTATAATGAGCCAACTGAACATAATTGCTAACTTGTGTAACTCATTGATATAATCTGTAAATTAATTGGGTGTTTGGATCTATGTTTCATTCCTTTCAAAATCACTTATGCACATTTCTAGCCTAACAAACCAAACATACCACAAGTGGCTGAACATCTTGCAAATCAGCTCATCAAAAGTTGAAGGTTGTATTCCATGGAATTTCAATTAACAGTGCATGTTATTTTAATAAGGATTGCTTAATTCATCTGACAAAATATCTCATTTATATACTAATTGACATCCATATTATATGGAACCAACCGTTTGTGAATTTTGATAAAAGAAAGCAATGGCATTGCATGTAATATAAATAAGTAAATAAATAAACAGAATAGTAAAATGAAACTCACTAAGTCCTTGGATGATACGATGTTGGCCAAAATTTGCATTGCTCTTGCCACTCTTCTTTTGATGTTGCAGCATATTTGCAGACCTAATGTCAATTAAATTAAAATTTTGTGCATGCTCTAACTTATGCAAACATAATAAGACCAAGAGACCTCTGGATTCCAACCAAATCTCACCATAATCTTTTAAATTAATAAATAATTTTAGTCTTCATTGATAGTAGACCCTTAAATGGATGGCCTGATGGCCATTTAACTAACAGAGCCCTAAAGCTTTGTACACACATCATTTGATCAACACAGAAAACTAAAACTCCTTTCTGTTCACATATAGACTGATGATTTCCAACATTAAGGGTTTGCTGTTTCTTTTAAATTGATCATTTACCCTTTGTTTTGTTTTACATTATGGTAAAAATGATTTTGGAAGAATTGATTTTGAAAAAAATGATTTGTTTGGGTAAGATATTTCAAAAGTGAGTTGAGCAAAATTGATTCTATTTGGTTGTTGAAGTAAAATTACACCCAGCATCAATATTTGATTCTGCCCAATGGAAAAGTTAAAAATTTTCACTTCTCCCAAAATCAATTCTACCCACCACAGAATTGAGTTTGAAAACTTCAAAAAATAACAAGTAGAATTTGCATTTAACAAAATCTAATCTAATCACTTAAATCCAATTCTTATCAACACTGCCGATAAAACAAACAGGTACTTAATGAGCTTTAGAAGACAAAAAAGGAAGAAAAATTGTCTGTATTTCAAGATTAAATTTTAATGATAAATGTAGTATCATGAATGGATATATGGAATTATTTTCGTGTAAATGAAAAAGTTACTGACCATCCACTCTGCTATAAATATCAGATAGCTTTCAAGCTTCACCACAATCACAACAATCAAACCAAAGCAAGTCAAAATTTGTCATAATTGTTTATAAATCAATATCAATATAAATATATGATAAAATTGTCATATATTTTTCATCCTATATCTTCCTGTGATCAAACCATAATCTAAGAATGCATTAACTAGTGTAAAAAATAAATACCAAAATAAACAAAGACCCACTTTTGTGATAAAAGGACTCAACTGATAGGAACTGATCAACTCCTGAAGATGAGGTGGCATACTATCCAATTGATTGTTGCCTTCAGAGGCCAGACACAAGATCACCAATAGTTGTATTTGTCCTGTCAAACATTCCCCATGTCACTAGCAACTGTATTGGTGTATTGTCCATAACTCATATTACCACAGTACGAAGAAATATAACAGTACACTAATACAAATAGGTAAGGATACTAGATGTCAACTGTAAGTAAAAGTTCACCTTTATGTTCTGAAGAAAGCAAAGAAGACCTAGCTCTATGTGCAAGGATGTAAATTGCTTAGTGAGAATTAAACCATGCCTTATTCATTTATATTTCCCTTAATTACGATTTACACCAATGACAAAATTCCACAACAGTTGATGATTTGGTTTTTCAGGGTTCATAGATTTTGTAGGACACATATTTCAGAACATTTTTACAGTTGAGAAACTTTTCTCTTTATGTTGCTGCAACCACCTAGTTAGGAGAGTTTGTGCATTTCTTTGAGGATTTAGCTTCTTGGAAGTAAGAGGTGCACTTTAGAGGGTAACATGCAGTCATGCGGAGCTATAACCATCAACCGTGGAAATTGTGAAAAATATATAGTTATATACACATGTTTAAAAAATTATGAAATTATTAAAATCTCAAATCCTTAATTTTCCAATCAAGGATTATAAATTTGCACTTTATACTTTTGAAGTACTCCTCGCTTGGGTCAATCATTTACTTTAAATGGTCTTGTATAGTGTCAGCAATCAGGAAATCATATTGTGCCAGAAAAAACTGCTTGCACACTAAAAATGGTGATACTTAACATTTTGGCACATAATACTTGGTTTCATGAACAGTTAAGTTCTAACTCCTAAAGGCGCATGGTATCTTCTTGTTCTAAAGAAGTTTGTATGAGTTTTTTTTTATAAGAAAAGTATTTTTTGATTAAAAATATAATTTATAAGAAATATGTAAGTTTTTTTAAAAAAAATCCTAAAAAATATTCTAATATTGGGGGGGGATAAGAGTTTCAGGGATGAAATCCATCCACCTCCTTCAAGAACTTTCTTCTGAATTCGTTTCACATGACGGAGATCTTCGAGCGGTGCTATCTGATTCAACCGCCTAACAATAAATTCAAGCAACTTCCATATATCAGGTCACAAAGCTGAAGCAAAGACATGAAGATTTTGGCAGGGAGCTAACCTCACAATTTGGTTGGCATGCTTAGGGTCAATAACCGAAGCAAAAACACTCTCTGCACGAAACAAAGAGACTGTTTCAATTCAGTGAATTCCAATAAAGAAACCAAATCTCCAACTAACGGATTTAGATAATGTCACACCAGTGGGTTGGCGGTGAAGATCGTGTGGCTGCTTGTCCGGGATGTGCACAATCAAGCAGTTATTCATCATTCCCTGCTCTCTTTGAACTGCGGTGATTTAGAAAGAATCGCTATTCATAAGCAAATTTCACACTACATACTATACATAAATTATAAGTAAACTTCACCAACGCATAGCACCAATTCAACCTCGTTGAACTGCTTTCTTAATCAGTAGCATTATTGTCGGCTAAACGATCACACATTTATAAGCAATGCTAGCCACGAGCAAAAAGACATAAAACACAATAGACGCTAAGATCGTGTACGGTCAATTATGATATAGAAGACAACAATTTTATAATTCTTCGAATCTAAAAAATATAGCAGGCAATAATTTTTGGGAAAAAAAATAACATGGATTTTTTATTTTTCTTACGAAAACGGCCATTGCATGTGATTGCTTAATTTCCTTTGGTGGCAACAGAATTTGTAAAATAGTTGACGAGCACTTCAGGTTCAGCTTATACGAACAATGAAAATTGAAAAACAATGGAGAAGAGAAAATCAGTTGCGTAGGACATACCTTAAGAATGTGTAACTATAACCTAGCCGTCTCGTTGACACTGAGTCCCTGATGTAGGAGAAGAAGAGCGCCGGAAATCGCGCCGTCGCCGTCGCCGACGTTGTGGAGGTTGTGGTGGCGCGGCGTCGAATTTGAGATGGATGAAAGTGAGACCGTGCGTCCGTGCACTGGGTAGAAAGGAGGAGCGGAAATGGGCCGAGTTCGATTTTGTGAATTGGGCCAATATCCTATCCTTGGGCCCAACAGCATTGTCGTGTCACGTGCTAGTAAGGTGGTCGTGGAGTGTGGAGAAACGAAAGGGATAACAGAAGTTGAAAGCTAGAAACAGAATAAACACGACACAAAACACCACCTCGTTGGTTGTTATTTTGCCAACGTTACGAAACGAAACGCAGCATTGTCGCCACTGCACGCATGTCGTAGGCTATATAATCTTGCAAACGTTGAAGGGCCGCTTGTGTTGGTTCAATTATTATGTGTTTGTTAATTTAATGGTTGATGCGTGTTTGATGGAATGGGAGCTCAGAAGAGCATCCATGCTGGCAAAGGTTAGATTTAAGACGCAAAAGTTTTGATTTTTTCTTTTTTCATTTTTTACATGACTGGCGTGTTTTTTTATGTAAGTGTTTGTCTATCCGTTTGGGTGGTTTTGCAGCAAAGATTGACGTTAATGTTGATTTTACTCACAAGCTATGCGCTTCTCTAATGCTCCCTACTCTCAGGTTTCATTTCTTTCATCACTATAATTGGAAATTTAGTTAATTAATTAATTTGTTTAAGCTCACAAATATCTCTGTGGTTGTTATTTTGCATTTTCCCCAAATAGGAGTTCTGGCAGTCCATTTTCACTGGTAATTGGGAGGTGAGAGTCTCAGTTTTGTTCCCCTTTTTTTGTTTTTTATGTGAGTGGAATCTTGGTTTAATATGAATGGCTGAATTTTGAAACTTGATGGCTTGTGTTATGCTTTGGGTCAAGGGTATTGGTTGGTTTTGCGTAATGAATAGTTCAACTGCTTTTGCTGTACAGTCTTTGCATTAAACACCCAAATTTGTTTGGTGGAAGTGAGAAGCTCGATGTTTCGTGGGACAAGGGTCTGTATGATTCAAATGTCTTAGTTGCCTATAGAAGGCCACGACCAGAATGGCTAGCTCAACAGTCTTTTGTATTGCAGGTTGGCTTTGTATTTTTTATCATTATACTTGTGAGTTTAATAGACGCAGCCTCCATCAACAAATTAGAAACATTTTAGGTATGACTTTGATAGTTGTTATAAAAGTCAACAAACTTATCATACATGATATTTTGTGATGGGATGACAGAGCATATACTATTTTCTTTTATATCTTATGATATGGTGATGATGCAAGGCCGTGTTGTACAATGAGCCTATTTTTAAATGAGATTCTCTGTGTTAGCTGGGTAAAGTTCGTGGCACATTCTTAAATTCTACTTGTTGTCTTACTTTTTCCTCTTCCAGCATTCACTTTCGCCTGAGATTGGAATCCATGGTATCCCTGTAAACAATTTCTCCCGCTCAGGAAGTGGAGGTATAAATTTATCTCGATTGTCAGTGGGGATGGACCTGAAGGAACCTGCTAGTTCAAAATGGAGCAGCACAACCAGCATTAAGTTTGAGGTTCAGTTGGACTTTTCATGAATTTGTCATATTATTAAAGCCTAACCAACTTGAGTTTCTTTGCTTTATGTTGCTCTTTGATTTGGTTATAGGCAAATTGAAAACTGATAATGGAATGTAAACCATCATGCAGCATGTTCGTCCATTGAACGATGATGGTCGTGCTATAAGTAGAGATTATGATGGGTTTCCTTTGACTTGCAGGTAATTAACGATTCTAGTATTCCAGATCTCAAGATGTTGAACTGATTTTGATCATATGCTGTACATTGGTTGATGCAGTGGTAATCCACACGACAGTATGGTAGTGTTAAAGCAAGAGTCTCAATTTGCGAAGGCGAATGATAATAGCTTTTTTCATGTAATAAGATATATTCTTATTTCCAGTTTGCTTCCATGTTCCTTATTATAAGTGATTGTGAATCAGTTGCACATGTGTGTTTATCACAAAAGAAATTCTTGTGTCTGTATTCTACTGACTGAGTGCCTGTCTTTTTCAGTTTAATCTTCAAATAGAACAAGGTATTCCAGTTCTTTCTAAGTGGATAATCTTCAATCGATTTAAATTTGTTGCTTCAAAGGGAATCAAACTTGGACCAGCATTTCTCTTGACAAGGTTGGTATTTTCTGGCATTTGAAGTAGATAATTCCCCTCGACCCCGTTATTTGACATGGTTAAGAGACCTGAAAGGATAATATTTTTGTGGCATTCCGAGTAATAACCATGTGGATCTGGGAATTGAATTAAAATGCATTAGTGCTTGGGAAATTCCGGTTTTTATTTCCTCTTCAGGTTGTTTGACAAACAGTTGGCTATCATCCCGACCCTTTCATGCAACAGACTTACAGGTGGCTCAATTGTTGGGGACATGGCTCCATACCAAGCATTTTCTATTGGAGGCCTTGGGAGTGTGCGAGGGTATGGCGAAGGGGCAGTTGGATCTGGGCGATCATGTCTGGTGGCTAATAGTGAATTGACACTTCCTTTGGTATGTGATAGCATAATGAACAGCAATCCTCTAATGTAAAACTAGGCAGATTTATAACCTCATTTGCCTAAAATATTCTTATACTGCTAAAGTGCACTTTCTTTGATAAAGAACTAGCTTTCTTCGAAGTTTTGTTTTGTCTTGTCTGGTGCTACTATATATAGTTAACATGATCCCATATTCACCATCTTTGGTTAGAATTGCTTTTACTACTTTAGTTGTTGAATTATTTGACATCCCTGTTTGTAATGAATGTTTAGCACATGAGGAATATATGTTCCCATCTAGTAAGAAGTTGACAGAATCTTGCAGCTTATTTGGCTTTAAAGTGCTTTGCTCATAACATATTGGCTTTAAAGTGCTACTGTTAAGTGCCATCTCCTAATAAATTAAGAATTTTAGGGTTGTCATTTCAATTGAAATCTTCACTTTTCTCCGTATGACTGATTTAAAAGAGACCAATTTTGTTTTTGTGTGAGCTTTTGGAACTGAAATCCTACCTAATGTATCAGAGTCAGCCCATCCTGCCTTCCCACTATGCTTCCACAAGTTACAATTAGCAATACCTTGTATAAGATTTTAACATTTAATATCCTTGAGATCTGTTGTTGAAAATACCTTACCTTTATACAAACATAGAAATTATTCACGAACTAACCTCGTCTCTTTCCTTAAAATTATTTTTGCTATACACACACAAACAGACAAACAGAACTAAACGCATACACTTTTCCTTTTTTACTTTATTACATTTATTGTTGAACTGAAATCCTATGTACTAAACTACTTGATGTCCTTTTGTACTGTAGAATAAGATGTTGGAAGGTGCCATTTTCTTGGATTGTGGAACAGACTTGCGGTCTGGTCACCTTGTACCAGGTGAGTAATATCATTCTGCTTGAAATACTCAAATTGCTTGCATATTTACATTTCTGTGGTTGGACACATTGATTCCTGGCCTTCCCCATATTTCCCTTATCCATACCTAGCTACTGACTATGGTACACAACTGTCATTATTTACACATCACATGTGGATTGGTGGATTTCTCATAGTCGGTGCTGCTGCGCATGCACTATTTCTACCGTCTGTTTACATAAAAAGCTCCATTCTGTGGATTTGGTGGAATAATAACGGAGCTATGATTGGACAAAACAAAACTGTGTAATCGATTCTTATTCTGATTCTCCAGTGGTTGGAGGAAATCCATAGGAATCGTTTTGTATTGTAATAAAGGCTACTATTATAAGAAACCAAAAACTAGACCCTAATCTGGAGTAGCAAATATTTCTCATTACTGAGAGTTCCATTGCTGAGTTTTATGATGAGTTTGGGTACTCCATACCCAAGACTTGGAAGTTGGAACAAACTATGTCTTTCAAGTGGGATGGTCATATAAATACTTAATTGAAGCGAGTGATTCAACATTTGCCATTTACTTAGTTACACTGCGGTGTTTCCATTTGCAGTTCATTTCTTTTTCTTTGGAGCAGGGGTGTTCAATTGTTATAGCTTCTGTTTTGCTTTTTTCTGTTTTTATCTTAAGTTGATCTACTTGATTATGTTTTTTTAGTTTTTAGCCCAAACCCATGTCAAATGTGCTTTCATAGTGTTTGATGTCTTGAAATTTCAGGAAATCCAGCTTTGAGGCAGGGTAAACCAGGATCTGGAATTGGATTGGGATATGGACTTCGATTTAAATCACAATTTGGTCATTTTCAAGTTGATTATGCTGTTAATGCATTTCAGCAGAGAACTCTCTATTTTGGCCTCAGCAACCTTGCTTCGTGAGATTTCTAGACCCTGGAGGTTGCAGATATCAGTGCATTCCTCCAGTACACAGTGCACAGGTCCTATGGAAGATGGAATGGTGAAGCTACTGAAGCTGGAATATTTTTGTCTTCAGTTCTTGGCTTCGTCAAGTTTATGAGCTGCATGCATTCTCTTTATCTCTAACTCTCGGGTATATTTTGCATGTGGAGAGGGAAATCACTTTTATATTCTTTTTCCTACAATAGTTGGAAATTTGGTTGGCATTTTTGTAAGGTTTTTGGTAAATGGGTGCAGACAGGTTGATTATTTATTGTAAATTGCTTTCATTCGAAAGGAAATAGGATTGTATTCTTCCACATGAATAAAAGTACACAAAACTTTATACAAGATTAAATTCTTTTGGTTAAAGGAATTTGTTATACTGGCTGGTGAGAGTCCCTCGAATTTGAGTACCGAGAGATGTTTATCTGCCAGAAAAAGGCTACCTGTGGCTGGTATCCCAGTGTTGTAACTTACAAAACCCCCTCAGTTTTTGTAATATTCAAATTTCACAATCTTGTTGAGGTAAACAAGGTGCATGTTTGATCCTTATTTTGAAAAAAAAATCATTTATTTTGATCAAGTTTTTAACATTTTTTTTTTGAAAAATAAGTGTTTATTCTTGAAATAAAATCATCCAAACATGCTAAAAAAAAATTCACTGCTTGAACTTCATCCGTCTCTCTTCCATTACAAATCTGCTCTAGTGACTTGGGATGAGGTTAAAGAAATTAAAGGTTTTATTCAAAAATGGTCATTCTATTGAAAATATAAAATGTTGTTACATCTAATTTCTTTATTTATTTTTTAAGATATTTATGTAGAAACCAAAACTATAATAATTTTTTTATTTTAATAAAATAATTGTAAAAAATTTTAGTTTGCCTCTTTTTTTATTTCATAATAAATATATATGTAAATTAATTGAGGAGAGAGTAATTAAGGTTAACTTGAACTTTAAAAATAACAAATAAATAGAAACATTTTTTAAAAAAAAATGATGATTAAAACAGAACGAGCAAATGTTTATTTTCTCTTGTATTTAAAAAAAAAATACTTCTATCTCCTCAACTCTTAAGTTATCAAAACCATTAAACTAAAATCCAAGATATTTAATCAGAATTTTGCAAACCAAATACCAGGTTCTTGCACCGAAGCGTATTTTTAAATTTAGGTATAAAAGTTATAAATAAAACAAATTATAGAAAATAATAAATATTTAGCATGAATAACGAATATTTTATTTGATTATGAAAGAATAAATTGAAAAGAGAAGAGTTTTAAAATTGAAGAAAAATTATGAAATTAAATTATTTGAATGAAAACACATAATCTCTGTTAATATGGTGTCAAAATTTAAAGTTACAAGTTAAATTGAGATTAACTAATATCATGATTATCTTAAAATTCAATTTATCCAAAACAATATATTTTCAATTTGATATAATATATCAACATTCAAAATTTTAAAAATGAGTTAATTAAAATAGAAATTGGTTAAATTAAGTAATAATATTTTAAAAAGAATAAAAAATGAATAAGAGATAAAATTGGGTACTCATTAATTAAAACTCTTAAAAATGTTTAAATTTAAGAAGAGGTATGATGTAGAGGTGGATGGTTCATCAAAAAGTTTTGGCAGCTAATACTAAGTCACAATTTTTAGGAAGAAAAGATAATGACAGTTTTATTTATGTAGAACGGTAAAAAAAAAAAAAAAACAAAAAAAACAAAACAAAACAACATAATGTTCGTAGAGTCAAGAAGGGACTGAGTATAATCAATTTGTTAAGGTCAATGTTTTGGAAAGGCACTATCGGTATGACTCAAACATGCATTATTGACCCTTGAAATTTCGAATAGATTTAATGCGTGATTAATTTCTCCACCAAGAAAAAAGCTCCATACATACTTCAGATTATTCTGTCTTATTATTTAGTTTTGTAGTCATTGCTTTGTTCCTTATGGTAAACTAAAGCAAACGCCACATCCTACCAATATTTCGTTGAGCATCTACAGTCACTTGGCCACTGTTTGTTAGCGATTCATAATTTGTGTTACCCCCTGTATATGTATGACATGACATCAATATCATAGTAATAATATGTAAATACTTATATATATATATATATATATATATATATTAAACATTTTATAAAAGATCAGATATATTAATATTTTACAAATATCTATTTTTTTATTTTTATTTTTATATTTTTCTATAACATTATATCATTTATCATATTTACTTTTTTTTTTCTTATTTTCGTCTAAGTCTCATCAAGATATTAAATGTTCATGAATTATAAATGTAAAGTTTGCAATGAAGAATCAATAAAAAAATATGAAGTTTATTTTACTTTCTTTAGCTTCTATCTAGTCTCTATAACTTTTAGTGGTAGATTATTAGGAGTAGAATAGTATAGTTATTTGCTTTTTAACACAAATTTTTTATTTTATCATGTGTTGAATTGGAAACAGTAATATACATATGTTTTTCCAATATCATTTGGAAATAATTTAGTTGATCTGAAGTATGCAATTAAGTTTAATGAGAATATCATTGAGGAGTGCGTTAATTTTTAGTTGAGATGACATAATGACAATGAGAAGCTAAAATAAAAATGAGACAACATTATAATTGTCATCTAAGTTTACAATTTGATACTTGATAGTAGATGTGTTTGTTGTTAAAACTTCATATCTAATTAGTTGAACTAGTATCAGTGATGGGTTAGTGATAATGGCCTAAATTCTAACAATTGCAAGATAGGAAAAGGTTATTTAAAAGGAAATAATCTTCATTAATATATTAAGATTTTTTTTATAAGAAATTATAAGGTTAGTTTGATAATTAAAAGGTGAAGGAATACAGAGAGATAGTAGACTCAAATCTCTCCTACTAATAAATTAATAATTAGTATTTATTAATTCAAAATAACTAAGATTTTTTATTATATAAGAATATTTTTTAAGAAATTCATCTTAAGAAGACTTCTTAACAAGTTTTCTTATGCTGAAATAAAAGGTTAATGGTCCAGCCATAAGATATAGTAAAAAGGAATCCAATGTCATTGTCTATCATGTTTTTAAATTAAATGATAGAATCTAGTTTGTGTATAGGGTTAAAATTATTGTTTTACAATTTTGATTTTAATTTAATTTCTATAATAAATTTTTTTATATTATCAATTAATCAAAAATTATGTTAGAAATAAATTTTAAGATAATTTTTATAAAAATCAACGAAATTGTCACAGATAACAATTTCTAACTTATTAATAATATAAAAAATTATTTACATTATTGATACACGTATTATTTTCTCTTTTAATTTCTTTAAAATCAATATTATCAATAAAGTATTAAACATATTCAAGATGAAAAAATATTCAATATCACCCATTATATTTTGGAAAGAAAACAAATTTAGACTCACATAATGTTCTAAAAATGAATTAAAATAGAAACAAATGAAAGCAATTATATATACATTTGTTGTTAGGAGTATTATGTATATTTAGATTTGTATTCGATTAAACATATGTTTTTTAGTTGGAATATTAGTAAGATACAAAAATAACTTGAGAATGGAACAATGACAAGCTACAAAAATATATTTTAATATATTTATAGGAACAAATGATCACATGTTTATATATAGGATATTTTGTCATCTTGAGATGTTTAGATATTCAAACTAAAATTTAGATATTTAAACTCAAATTTTGTTAGATGTATGGATACAAAAAAATTCATATTTGGTTATGTATTTCTTTTAGTAGCAAGAATGGGATTTTAGAATAGTGAAAGCAATATATTGTTGTTGTATCCATTATGAAAGCTAAATTTGTATCCTGTTTAGAGGCTACAATTAAGGTAAATTGGCTATAAAATTTTATCTGATGATATCATCGTGTCGCTAAAAATGTATTGTAACTTTACAACAATATTTTTCTTTAATAACGACAAGTACTCTAAAAGTGATAAACATATAAAGATGAAGTACTTTATCGTAAAGAAAGAAGTGTAGAAACAAATAATATCAATATAACATATTAGTACAAATATTATGATAATTGACCCTTTATCAAGGGAACTACTACTTAATGTATTTATTGAACATGTTAAAAATATGAACATTATTGTTAATAATGGTTCTCGAGTATAATGTTTATTTATTATGCAATTGACACTTTGAGCTCATTTATGATATATTCTCTATGTTTGTAGACATAATTGTATTAAAGTAATGTAAACAAGTACTATCTTGAATAAAGACTTAGTTTGTTTAAATTTTTAAAAAATATTTTTTAAAATAAGTGTTTTTAAAAGTAAATAGGATTTGCTTATTAAAAAACATAAAACTATTTTTTTCAATACATAGTCTAGACAAATACATTAAAAAAAGTAAAAAAAAAATTATTAAAAAACATTATCTCTATTCTTATTTTTAAAACTTAATTATCTAATTCGTCAAGATTAAGAAAAGATGATTAATTTAGTTGATAAAAATAAATTTAATTTAAATTTATATAATTTTTTAAAATTATCATTGTCATCAATGATCTTCTCTCTTATAAAAAAAATATTAATATAATATCTCTCTTATTTAATTAGGAATATTATAGTCTAAAAACAATTAATGCATGAAATAATATAAATTACATTTAATATAAAGGAACAATTAATTCATTAGTATTTTTTTCTTAAAAAAAAATAAACATAAACAAATTTGTCCACAATGTTAAACCAATTTTGTGTTCCTCCTTATGTTCACATTAAGAAAAAATTTAATTTATAATACATGGAAGGGACTATGCTGATTAAGTAATATATAATCATCATAACTTTGATTAGTTCATATTTTTAATCATGAAAGTACAATACACATAATGTATGAACAAATTACCCATTTCAATGTTCATTATATTAGTTTAATCTATTTATTTATTTATCTATAATGTTAATATAAGATGAGTCAAGTAAAAGAATATAAAATTTAATGTTGCATATGAGAAGCATGTGACCTATCACAAATTAATAAATAAATAATAATTAAAGATTAAATCGTAAATGAGTTAAAGTGAAACAATTTTTAAAAATAATTACTGTTCGATGAGAATAATAATTTTAAGAGGTTAATTTCCATTAACATGAAGTAAAGTTTTTTTATTGATATTAAC
>JAMLFT010003938.1:0-20778 GCA_026544285.1 Pachyrhizus erosus | reverse complement strand
AAATTTACAAATATTTTTTTTATTTTAATAATAAATTTTAAATTAAATTAAAAACATTTTCAACTTCATTTTTTTATCAAACAGATTTTGTTTTTAAAATTATATTTAAAAATAAAAAACTAAAAATTCACAATCACTTAAAAAAAAACTCTTAACTTATCAACTTTTAACTTCTTAACTTTTATCTATCAACTAATTTTTCATTTTTTTTAGTAAGTATATCCCATAAATTTACTTTTTGACAGCAACGCCATAATTTTGTTAAACACATCTTTATCCACCTATAATTTCTAACACTGATCGTACATAACAATGTGGCCTTCTTTTCATGCACGGTACCAACAGGGATGAATACCATAACTAATCACGACCCGACAACCATAGCATGGAAGCTTATAAATGAATCACGCTAATGAACTGGGGAGAACTTTTCCTTTAATTTAAGTCCCATACTCCTACGAATTGTAGACGTTGAGTATGTTTAACTAAACTTATCCAAAAATTAAATAAATTAAAAATTAAAAATAAAACTTTTCTAAAATTAAATTAACTTATGTATAAAGTAAAACTCAACTTTTAAAAACTTTATAAAAAAAATTACAAATTAACTCGTGCATACACTAATTTCTACTTATTAAAAGTCTCATTTTAATTTTTTTTTCTTATTTTTTTTTCTTAAAAATACTTTTAGTTACATTTATCTAACCAGACCCATTGTGTAAATATTTTTGTTGGGTCTTTATAGTAAAGAATCACATTTCCTACATGTCAGACTGCCCTAGGCTAGGTGCCATCAAAATGAAAAAATTATCCTGAATTTCGAGAATGTGGCTATTTACGCAATTCTGCTAGAAGATAGCAAAGCCTTTTTCAGTTCATCAAATCACACGGGGCACTATGTTACGCCTTGTGGTAGATGCCATCTGAGAGGGATAACTAGACAAAAAAATAGAGTAAGGATAAATATATATATATGTATTACGGTGATGTACAAGAAGATTTAAAAAATAATTACAGGACAAAAAATGGAAAACAAGGAATAGCATCGAACTGTGAAGGCAATCCCATCCCGTATAAATAGAAATTACAGGAGAGTACACATTTGTAAACTCAGGTCTTGCTTCCATGGAAAGATGATGACAGTATCCTGAAAAGTCCATCTGGGTTATCAGCATGTACCTGTTCATAGACGAAGTAAATCCTCTTTTAAATGATGTCACAAGCAAGCTCAACAAAACACAATTCATCCTCACTCCATCATTAATATGTAACCACGTGAAGTAATTCAAAAACTTAGTAAAGCTTATGTCAATCTGCATCATAAAGAGTGCTGAACAGTGAAAGAATCTAACCACCACTTAAATCACTGAACATGTACAAGTAATTCCAGCAAATTTGTCCCCTTGCTAACAATACATGATTTTCTAAATAAATTCAGGTCAAAATTTTCTCATCATCATCAGGCAAATGTCCCAAGAATATGCCTGCCCTTTTCGTGAGAGAAAAGGATATTCAGATCAAAATAAATATATGCATTAATACCTAAAGCTTCGGGCATTAATCTTTGAATGGGAGAGGTAGGAAAAAAAAGATCCGTAGAGAATTAGCGAGAAATGCTATTTACTTTATCACTTACTTTTCTAATAATTTTTTTTAGCCTCCATATACAAATCACATTTTTTTGTAAAATCTCTTGATGACATACTCTTCAGTTAGTGTGCGATGTTAGCAAGACTTAGGATAGGGGGTCAACCCTGAAAATGTCTAGCGCCTTAAAAAAATTGCAACTTCTTTCTAATGTGACAAGGAAAAAAGTGAAGAATGATGAATATAATTTTAGTTTTAATTTTATATGCTATTTCAGTTAGCTAAAACATATATGACTGCTAAGAACACCCATTTCTCTTTACTTTCATCTTGCCCCAAGCAAGGACAATTTGTTTCACAAACCAAGAGGAATAAGTTTATGTGATTATGATGTGTCGAAGTAGGACTCGGCAGTGGACCAAGGAGCAAAGAGTCTGAAGGATTAAATGAGGAAAGTGTGCCAAATTAATAGAGTAACAACCCCTCACCTTTGAGAATTCATTTTATCAAAATTTACCAGTATCGTGTAAGTTATGGTCTTGGCACCTAGCATTAATATTTAATAGTAAATAAAATCACCAGTCCCAACTATTCCCTAAAATCTAGGACACTGGCTACTTCCATTATTGAAACTTGAAAGTATTTTAGATATCATGAGCATGGACCTCCTAAGGTGAAGGACACATTATGGGAGGAGATCATGCTCTACCAACTGTATGACATAACTTACCCAGTGGCCAGCATCTTCAAGGACGTGCATTTCAACTCCACCTCCTTCCTCAGCAGCAAGCTCTTCTGCTGCATGGATTCGCTGAAGATCTTCAAGAGCCCATCTATGTAAGCTTCTTTCTGCTTTCATAAAGTTCACGTGCACCCCACGAGGTACATCTTCAACGATTTTCCTATGAACAAAAGCATAAAACATTATTGGTTCCACACACAATCTTCTGTATAGAAAGATTAATTTCAAAATTAAATGTGATTGCACATATCATTAATCCTGGCATCAGCAAATACACTAACCATGGAATTATTTCTTCAACAATACAGACTAAATATAATATTAACAGTCATACAGGACCTGACACGGTCATTCTAATTCATACTCAAGGCAGGAAGGAACCCCTCTCAACCAAAGAAGTAAGGCCCATAAAAATAAAAATATTACAACTAGCATTGTTATCACAGATATCACAGTAAGTACCACAAATTCGTTTCTTCATAGGATTTATACATTTCTGCAATCCCCTTTAGGTCAAACGCCCATGAGAAGCTCAATGATTGTGAACCAGGAGAGCTGGAAGGTCGCAGGTTAGTCACAACCCACTACATGGATGACAGAAAAAAAATAATCAATAAATAATAGAAGGACAAAAATTGCCAAAATATCTATTTCTTTTATCTTCATTAATTTTAATGTGAATAATGTTGTTTTTGTAACATCCAACTTATTCATCAATCATCAAGGCAAGGGTCTTTAAAATTTGTTTAATTAGTCATCTGATGAACCAATCATAGATGTGTGACAATTCAGATAGACAAACAAACTGAACTTGCCTAAAGGAGTAAAACCCAGGTGCTCATCTATGAATATTTAATATAGATATGTTCATCATTTACTGATTAGTCCTACAGTTGGACAGATTTTCATAATGCAATTTACATCCACAAGCTATCTGTAGACAGTTAAAGTTTTGTTTTGTTGCAATTTTACAAACATCTTCCATCACTTGATGCCAATTTTGACTTCTTGCTCAACTAGTTCATCCTGGAGCCGGCTGCATGATGAGTGAATTGATGATAATTGTTTTTTAACTTTTCATATTAGAATTTAATGAATGCCTTAAGGGCACCATAATTTACCATGAATCATGCATTCTATAATTTTTGCAATAGCATTTTAATGCTAGCATAAAATGTCAGTGAAGGGACAAGGAGTAAATGGGACAGTAGTCAAATACTTTCCTTGGCATCAGCTTCACTAATCACAGCCTTATTTATATAATCATTGAACCAAGAAAAAGTTTATAGTATGCAACTATCTATAAACACGAAATTTCTAACACTGAAAGCAAGGAAGAATACACACACAAAATGAACAGCGTTCAATATCAAACTATGCCATAGTTATGTACCTGTGCCACAGCATTAGAAAATCCTTGTTGAATAAGAGCTCTGACAACATCCCGCTTTGAAGGGACCTTCCTTAAGGAAATGATCATAGAAAAAAAGAAAATTGCCCATAATATTGAACCAAAAGTAAAACCAATCTGTCAATTTATATTCATATAAAAGAAGCTAAAGAGTATAAGAAGAAAGTTGTTATATTACTGAGATGACAATCAAAAGATCAGCAAATGTTAATGAATAATAAAAGTAAATTAACATAGTAATTAGTAGGTGTGCACATGATAGAAGCTAGCTTTATTCCCATAATTCCCTCTACTTTTTCTTCTTTTCCCTTCTTTATACTGCTATGGCTTTGTTTGTTTCCTGTCCCCAGTTCTCTTTTATTTGATAGTGATATGTCAAAGCAACCAATGTTGGGGAATACCTCATTCCCTTCTTTAAATGGATTCAACTTTCAATAAATAGTGGTAATTAAATAAAAGAATCACAAACAAACCACACATAGTTTAACTTGAAGAGAAGAGATTAAGCTTATGTTTGGAAATCCTTTGGCAGAGGGTTGAACATATGTTGAGAGAAGGAAAGTCTATGTTATTTCTGAGTTCACACCCTTTGGAATGTGTTTCCAAATGTGCTCTAAATCTACTATCAAAACAAGGTCACGGCTGACCTCACAATGTCCTTCATCCCATAACTAGCTTGCCACTTTTGCTACAGATCCACTAAACCCTGCAAGGGACAGGTGACCTCACAAGACAATGTTTCTCACACTCATCCTCATTCTCGTATCTCTAATCACTCCCTAAATGCTATTACCCTAAAGTTAATATGATATATATAGCCCACAAGAATTTGATTGACAAGAAGCTACGTTTACACACTCCTTATGACTTTCCTAGTTCCCTCTTAGAAACAAATATTCCATATAACTCACACATCTTGATATTAATTACAATTTAAACTTTGAATTTAACAATAAAATAGGAAACTCAATAATTATCAAAACTGGAATTTAGATCAAACCCAACAACCAAACCTTGAAGTTGAGACATTGAATCAAATTAGCATCACTATTACAATCATTTTCTCAAAAAGATAAATTTATTGAGGGAAAAAAACAAGAATAATCAATAAAAGACCTACCTCCTTTGGTAGTGTACTTAGAAAGGATATGAGTTCTGCTGGATGATCTTCTCCATCTCCACCTGCTCGAACTTTTCCAGGGGTTGCATCCAGAACCCAAGCCTTCAAAAAGCATAGAAGTGAGAAACATTTCAGAATACAGGCAAACAAGAAGACAAACTATAGTTGCAATCCTTGTCAACTCCAATTTTCATCCCTGCTGAGTTTTTAATAGTCCTAATTTGTTATGTAGTTCAGTTTTTTAACTTCCCACTTTAAAGTATATAAGCTTAAATATATTTTTGGCCCTCAAATTAGGATTTTTTTTGTTTTTGGTCCCCCAAATTCAAATTTACTTTTTTTAGTTCCTCAATTTCAGAAAATGCTCTTTTTAAATAAGCATCCTAGTCACCTCAAAATCAATGTGAGAATTCTTTTTTTAAGGTGGGACTAAAGAGCATATTTTGAAATCCTAGTCTCTCCTCATATATGGACACACATATATATATAAGAAAATACATGGTGAGAATAGGGAGTAACTCTTTTAGAGTTACTCTTGGAGTAACTTAATCCCTCATATACACTCATCCAATTTGAAAATAGATCCCACATATGAACCAATATTATTTTCTGAGAAGTGAGAACTGCTTAATGTCTAAATATGATAGACAGTAATGAGGAGTAACTTCTGGCACCTTCATCTACCCAAAGCAAACAGCAACTGAATTTGGACTTACTCTTACTGGGCGAGCAAGAGGCTTTGCAGCTTGGTCCACCATGCTTAAAACAACTGAAAAAATGGAAAATGTAAGTAAAAATAGCTACTGAAAAAAAGGTACGTAAAAATAAACTTGTAACGTTCAATAACTAACCTTTCCCCCCAAAACTATGACCAACTAACACCCTAGGCGTTATTCTTAGCTCTCGAACCTATCCAGGAGAACAAAGAGGACATCATTACAAGAAAGGTAACACAAATTACATGTATACAGAACAGCATGCACCAAATCAATTCTCTTGAAAAAATCTATTAAATATCAACATGTCATTGGTCAAAGTAGAATTGGGTCCGGTTCCCTTAAGTTAAGTCTTAGAATCGAGTCTTATGAATGGAAAAAACGTGATTAAAAAGGAAGACCTCACTAAAAGTAGTCAGCCAGGTTCTTCTGTGAAATTGGTCATTAGCAAAACATGTGAGTACTTTGCACCAATGTCATGATGATCCTTAAAAAAGGCTCTATTAAATATAACAAGCAAGTTTTACTTAAATTTTAAACATTCCAAGGTTTTCTATCAATAGTAAAATATTCCATAAACACAGAAAAATTAGTTCAATTAAAAAAAATCACAAGGGATTTTAATTCCCACAAATGGTATCATTTAGCATTTTAACGTTAAAGAAGGAAAACAAATTGCAATTAAAATTAAGGGAACTAAAGTTGTAATATTTGAGGAATTCACCCAAACTAGAGAGTCCCTAAGGGCTAAGAGGAAAACAAAGTGGTAGAACATTGGGTATTCCATGTTGCAGAGCCAAGGTTTAAATCCCATTAGGAGTGGGGGGAGTGAAATTGCTATAGAATCCTGCCTCATTCTTTAGCACACCCAAAACATAAATATGATAATGATTTAGGAAACATGTTAAAGAAAGCACACCAGTTTCAAAACATCCATAGCTGCAGATGCAACAGTATGGGGATCTCTCTTCTTGATTGATGCTGAATCGCCATGACATCGCAAGTCTACTAAAAGAAACTGTCAATGAAAACAAAAGAAACAAACAGGATTCAGATTTATGTAAATCCAAATTTTTTGGCATTCAAAATTTAGGATACCCAGAAAACAAAATATTAACTAATCAGAGTTTAAAAATTTGATCCTAACTCACTACACAATCAATAAACAAGAAAGTGTTATATAATCCACTTTAAATAAAATTTTTCAACAATGTTTTAAATTCATGGCAATAAATGGTTCATTGATAGTGTAAATATTTTTATAGTTTTAGAGGATCAAAATTAAATCCATATCTGTAACGCCTAGTATAACTATAAAATATTTACATGGCAAGTAGTACCTAACAAAGCTTAGCACAAAAATGTAAAGTAAAATACCTGCCATGTAGGAAACGCTTTAGCCAATCTCCTAGCAAAAGTTCCTGCAATATCATTCTATCAGCAGCAAATTATGAAACTAACAATGCATACTTTCCCATTTATATTTTCCTGAAAACTGGACATACTTCCTTGCAGATACAAAAATATCTAACCCAAACATAAGAAACCACATGGAAACTTCTACAAAAACAGAAATGCAAACACAAAATTAAAGGTTTAGCTTCATTTAATAATGAAGCCAAGGGTAAGTGACTCGTTTATTGTTTGACTAACACACTTAACAAAATCACACAAACATGCAAGTGACTAAATACCAGGTCATATGTATACATATATGTGTCAATTAGCTTAGTCTTCCACTCTTCCATCCAACAAGACTTCTCTTGAATTTAAAGAAGGATGAAAAAGTTAAATACTTAAATTTATTTTATTTTTATACATCAGGATAACATAAAACCTCAGAGATCAAATAATTAACTCTCCAATAAGTTGAATGTCCACAAAACAAAGAAATCCAAAAAATCATGCTTATAAGTCATAACTCACAAGAAATTCTAGAAAAAGATTCAATTCATTATGTTTTAGGGAACTCATCTTTTCTTATTTTAGTCTCTAATTTCAATTTCTTCAATGTCATCATTCCATGCTAAATTTTTATGCAATGCAGGTCCTACAATATCTTTCTCATGGATGACTATACCAGCAACAAAATAGATATATGTGCACTTAACAGTTAACATTTTATTTTTTTATTAACAGCAAGAATAATGGTAATGAAACTAAAAGAATATGGAATCATACAGACAGAATTAGAAATGTAAGAAAAAATTCAATTTTCTTTCTTAGAAAGTACAAATAGATGGACTTAAAGAGTATTTAAGCTCATTACCTAAAAAGAAGTCACATGAAACAAAATATAGGGATTATATCCACTTTTATTTAACCTGTCCAAGTCAGACTTATATACTTGCACGCACTGACTCATTATTCAACTCCAAATAAAAATGGTAAAATTTTATTTTATTTTCACCTGATAAAAAAAAACGCTTTGAAATGCTCAGTCACAGAGTAACTACTAACTATAAATATCCAGGTCGCCAACCAAGACCAAAGCTACTTAAGGCTATGTTTGGATTGGTAGTAGATAATAGAATGGAATGGACTGTAATATAATGGAATAAGATGGATTGGAAGGAAATAAAAATGTCGTTTCATTATTTGGATATTTTATAATGAAAGTGAACAAGAATTTCATTCTATTGTTTGAGAAAAGGACGAAATGAAATGAGTTATAACTTTTTAATTCCTATATTATCCTTATTTTAAATATATTGCCTTTAAGAGATAATGATTAGGATAAAATTTATAAAGATAAAATAGTTGTTTTACAATTCAAAAGCTTTATTCCATTAAGTACACTCCAAATTTGAGAGGAAGAAAAAATTGGGGTGAAACAATGGAATAGGATGGATAATGATCCATCATCATCTTCCATTATATTCCATTCCAATTTTTACAAACCAAACAATAGAATAACTTCCCCTTCCATTCCATTGTCTACCACCAATCCAAAAATACCCTAAAAAAGTTTTTGATGAGTTTTGAGAGCAAGTAGAAGAAAAAAGTAGTTTGATCATGTGGAATACATTGTTCCCACATGATAATCATGCACATTATATAGAAACTATTCCAGCGATGCATAAGTTATATATCACAAAAGGCCTGGGAAAAACAATATGTAGACAGTAGCACACACCCCAGTTTTTCCTACAACCTAGGATCCCATGCAGAAAAACAGCCGTTGGTGGATCAGGTAAAGATCTGTCCATAACAGAACTCCATCTTACCTGTATAGGAAATTATTTAGGTGCATTAGTTTTTTGCCGCATTACATAAAAAGCATATTAATGAGATTCATTAACTTATGAAAATTCATGAGGTTTTCAACCAAGCAATGTCATTTTACAAACTTTTATCTCAATATTCTCTTACAGTTTCAAATCTATTTAGTTAAGAAGCCTTTTGAACATGTTGGTAAATTATTAATGGATTTGTATGGTCAACAATTTTTTGTTCCATATCAGTATTTAATATCATCAGGAGTATGTTTGGGTAAACAACTCAATTAAGCATTTATTCATGAATTCTTATCACATGAGGGCTTTTGCAATAAGTTTAACCATGAAACTGATTGGAATAAGTTAAAATGAGCTTATTCTGATAAGAACACAGAGCTTATTTAAAAGAGCTCATGGAGTCATAAGCAGTTTTCATAAGCCCAATTCCAAACAAGCTCCCTGTGAACTCTTCCAAACACCCATTAAGCCAACCCCACCTAGTTGGAAAAGGCTCGGTATTTATTGCTGTTATGGTCATCAGTAAACAAGGAGAATCGAAGAAAAAGTGAATTATCTTCTTTCAAGGACCAGTACCTTGAATACGTCATTTTGGTTTCTTTTGAGAAGATAAAATTTTCAATCTCTTCAAAAATATGTTCCCGTGTACAAAAAAAAACATATTTTTTGCGTTATGAGTAAGCTTATATACTCTATAGTCTACATCTAACATTCTGCCATAAATCAGCCCAACTAAAAACACAAAGTTTTGCTTAGCCTAAAGCAACATGGTATGGGTGATATAAAGGCCAATGAGGGAAGATCTTCTTGCATTTTCAGCAAAGAACAACTAAACAAGATATGAATTTAAAAATGAATATGCCGCTCTTGCACACACTTCTATGCCCTAATGGATTGAATGGAACACTGAATCTAGAAAGTGAGAAGGTTAACTCATTGCAAAGTGAAAACAAATTACTGTTAGATGAAATAGAGAAGCAAAGTAAATAATACTTACAAGTGCCCCCTGAATCAAATCATATGCCTGCAGACACACAAGAAAAAGCTCAGTTATAATAAACAAGGATAAATTAGATACTAGTTTTTCACAGGGGAAAGAATCATCATATACATTTTACCATTAGTAATTTAGAATTTTATTTTTTATATTCTGCCTACTAAACACACTAAACAAACATCATGATTGGCTTATTTTGCAACTAAGAGTTACAACAAGCTTCTTTTCTCTGTTTCCAGTGCCAAGTGTAAAAACACGATAGAAGCAAATAAATTAACCATAAAAATGCAACCAATAAGCATTCAGATTACCAAGATGCTAGAGGAGCTGGCCACCTGGCCCTTTTGTCCAACAGTTTCCCCCACTAATGCCATTGATATGGTCCGAGCCTTAACTGACCGCTTAGAGTGGCTAAGAGCTGACCGAGACACGTTCAATTTGTCATTCTAAATCAAAAAAATATCGATACATAACTTGTAAGGTACACAATGTCAACATAAACAAACGTCTAAGAATATCGATTGCTAAAACTTCCGCAACTAAATGCGACGGTAACATTAGCAATCAACGAGATATTTGCTTTGCCACGGTCATACAAACCGATTTAGCAGTAATTGGTAGTTGCGCCGCTCAAACGTTGAAATAACAGAAGCGGAACTTAAATGCGTGTGGCAAATTTGCAATGCATAGAAACTATCGAAGTAACTACAAAGTGAAAAAAGAAAAGGTTAAGAAATGGAAATGCACCTCGGAGAGGCGCAAAATTGGAGATGTGACCTTGCAGTTCATCCATGAAGGAGAGACGAATCTCGTCTTCCGGTCCGAGGAGCTAACCGCTGCGGCGGCGGCGGCGGCGGCGGCAGTGCAGCAGGGCGAGGAATTGGAGAATAGCGGCATCTGAAGAGAATGGAAAATGCAGATCGGAGAGAGTGCGGAAGGGAAAAGAAAAGGGCGGACGGAGACAGCGAAAGATTCGGTGGTGTCGTTGGCGGACAAATAAAGAGAGAGGGGCGCCAATATAGCCTCCTCTCGCTCTCTTTCTCACAACGGAAGGAATACACGCGCTCTTTCTTTAAATATTATATATATACTGAAATAGTACTACTTGTGTTACGGGTGATTGATTATGTGTGTTATAAAAAATAAAAAATAAACACTATTCCAGCGAATTTTGATTTGATTTTATCTAATTTAAATTGACAAGTGAAAAAATGAAAATGACCTGGCCCGTCCATTGCGAAATGCTAGCCTGTGGCTTTGGGCCCTCACATGGATCGGCTACTTGCACCACGCATCACCCACCTCCCTATATCTTCTCATCAACAAAATACGCCGCAATTGGATTTGATTCGGTATAACCTTCGCTTTTTAAATCCATACTAGTAAGGTACCCGTGCGGGTACTTTCGTTTTTATTTATGCTTGAAACACACTTGTTATAAAATTAAATTTTACTATTTTGAATCAACCATAATGAAGTGAACTAATAATTATTTAAAAAATTTAAAATTAGTAACTTATGACATGTCATTATAACACTTTTTTATAAGAGATCTAAAGCATACTTGGAGCCGAGTTTGGTCATGATAGCTTGGAGGCAATATGCACAATCTAGCTGTTGTTTGGAAACAAATCAAATCACGCAAATATCAAAGAATACATAGTAGACTGGTTAAAAGTTTTTGACCGAATCGGTTGCCAAATGTTTATTTCGCAGTAACATAAATATTAAGTTGCAATATACACTATTCACAAAAAACTTGCAATACGCACCGTATTTAAATTTTTTCTATCATGCACATGGTATTTTTATTAAATGAGATGGATTTTTAAATTCCAACTAATGTAGTTTTAATTACTTGTGCGTAAGCTATCTCATTTACCAAAAACATTTAACAACATATATTTGCCAACTTGTTAGTTAAAGAAAATGTCTTTGCCATAAAACTAAAACAATACATGGCACCTAAAAAATACAAGTTGAAAATATAACCTCTGCATCACACTCCTTGGCTAGCTACTCTAATGACCTGTGATGGTGAAATTTATGACACTTGAACAGCAGGGACGGACTACTACCAGCAAAATATCACTGTGCTCAACATATTCATGAATATAAAAATGATGAAAAAGGAGACATAAACTTCTCTATCAAGAGAATGTCTTGAAAATAGCTATAGATCTAAAAGATGATTAAAATTAAACATGCCCTTCAACATCAATTGAGAATGTAAACTATTAGGCCACGAAACAACATATTCGATGTTGAATTTTAAACTTAGGATGAGGTAACATATATTTATATAACTACTTATCGTTTTGTCATCACTGTCCACCGGTCTAATCCAAGTAAGTCAATGAATTTCTATAGAATTGTTGTAGAATTTTAGAACAAAACAAAATTATTACGTCTCGTGATGTTGATGCGTGTAAGTAAAAAGGAAGGAAACAACATACGACATGATAATGAGCTTACCGTAATTTCAGATATCTTTCATCACATCTCCTACCAAATGAACATTTTGCTTAGTTTTGCTTCAATTCAGCATATGAAGAAAAATCTATAATTCATGTGTGTAAATAGAATAAATAAATATACAAAAATATTTTGAAAATTTAATAGAGATTATAAATTTATTAATAGATCTAGAAACTATAAAAATGGATTAAAATATAAGAAAAAAATAGAAATAAGAAGATAAAAATTTAGATCAATACTCTTAATTTTAGAAATATAAAATAAAATTTTATAAATAATATAATATATATAAATATTAAAATGACTTAAAATAACTATAAATTTTTTGGTGGGAGAAAATATAAGAATAGGAAAAGAAAAATATAAGTAGATTTATAGAAACATTTTAGAAAAAATTAGAAATTCAAAATAATAATTTTAAAAGTATAAAAAGAAAATAAAAAAAAAGCTAGAAAAAGGAATTAAGAAAAATTCGGATCAAGACTCAACCCTTGGTCCTAAAGGCAAGAGGAGAAGCATTCCAACCAAGTGAGTTGTGTGCTCGTAGTGTATAGGAAGGGCACGTTTTCTATATGTATGTTAACAATTACAAAATATGGAAAAATAAAACAACATAACCAAAAAGCGCCTCCAGCAAGCTCAAGGAGGGGACTTGGCACTTTGGACTTAGCGTCTAAATCATTGAGATAGAGTACGTTCGGTGACAATATAACACATTAAGTTTTATTTACTTTATGCTTGAATACCTTAATCGCTATAGAAAAGGTGACACACCTCCTTGTTCCTCAAGTCCCATCCTATCGCACCTACAAACCTCACTCTAGTAGCCTTGCCTCCTACTCTTGTACACAACTCTCATCGTTCATACTCTACAAAGAGAATAAGTATGAAAATGGGGCAGAAGAGTCCTATAAAAAGGAAGTCAGGCGTGAGAAGAAAAATGCAAACAAAAGAAACTCGAACCAAGATTCCTTCGTCAATTTGAATCCATCTTCCTCTTTTCATTCAGATACAAGTTCGAAATTCACCTGACTCCTTTTTCCACCAAAAATAAGTAGAAACAGAGGGCCAAATCGTCAAATTTGCTGCTTCGCTAGAGTCTACAGATATTGGTCAAAAAAATTTATCGAAAAAGCAAAACAAAGGTAGGAGAAATCGTTTATTCTTCAATTTTGTCTCGTGATCTCATTCTAGTTATGCCAATTAGTCTTAATCATTTGAAATAATAATGAATTAAGCGAATTCAAAATTTGAAATTCCTCTGGACCGCCATAGACATTTTCTTTACAAAATCTGTTAAACTTTAATTTGATTAAGCAATTGGTTTCGTTTAGGCTTAAGGATGCTATGAGTAACATAACGAATCAATAACAACACATAATTGATGAAGATTGATGCTAATTTCAATCAAGTAGGGAGAATCTGAAATCCAAAATGGATGAAAGTGGTACTTTGTGTGAATTGTTATTTTCTGGGATCAGAGGTAGTAGTAAGGCAAAGGAGATGGAAGAAGAAAGGTTAAGTGAAATAAGAACAAGAAAGTAGCAAGGAAATAAAAAGATGAAAGAAGAAAAGAAAGAGAAATAGAGGATAGAGAGAAAGCAGAAAAGAAAGAGAGAGAGAAAAAGAAGAGACAGAAGAAAGAGAAAATAGAGAGAAAAGGTAGAGAGAAAGAGAAAGGGAAAGGGAAATAGGAGAAGGAAAAAGAGAGAAAAAGAGAAAGGAAGAAAAATTAGAGAGAGAAAGAAGAAGGAGAAATAGAAAATAGAGAAAGAAAGTAGAAAGAAAGAGTAAACAAAATAAGCAAAAGAAAATAGGAGAAAATATCAAATGGAGAAATTAAAATAAACGGAATATAATAAATAAAATTTTATTTAATGACATTCTATTTTCTGTTTAAATAAATCTTTCCACTTCTGTATAATGAATATTATTGGATAGATAATGTCTACCAAATTAGTTGTCGTTTGTGATATTGTCAATTTTTATGATTTATGATATTACTTATGTGATAATTGTCTTTACTAACAATAAAAGAATTCTCATAGTTTAAGTGATTGTTTCAAGTAGACAGGACTTGGATAAATAATCCTAGGGTAGAAGAAGAGATATTGAATTGTGAAAGTTTGAGCAATTGTTTAATCAGAGGATGAATGAAACTTAATTGATGGTTTGGTCAATTATTATGGTATGAAGTCATCGACGACATATTACCTCTAAAATTGAAGCAAGTACCAAAAGAAGTTAATGAGTGGTAGTAGGGAGAGGTGGATGATTGAAAGATATACGAGTGAGAATTAAGAATGGTGACTACATGGGTTGACTACGGAAGATACTTGAGAAATATACGCAAGTTCAAGCGAGTCCTTAGGAGTAGATAAGGTGTCAAGTTATGAGCCGCTCGAAAATAGAGGGTGTCATAGAATCGACTTGGTGTCCCTGACAAAGCAGAGCATTACCAAGATTCAATCGAGAGTATTCTAGACTGAGTACCAGACAGGATATGTACTCCCCGATCGTCGACCCAGAATGCAAACTTGGATTTATTGACACACTCATGTAAGTCATTCAGGAGTTAGCAGAATTGGAGGTAACGAATGACCCTAAACAGTTAGAAACTCTAATTATGCACGAACAGTGAGATGAGAATACATGATAGTTAGTGCATTTTGTATGTGTTTGTAAGAATAGAAAGCTCACTTCTACACCCCTTTCTTTTTAGATGCCCGACAACTTTTGCACGTTCTTCTGTTTGACACATAATCCCCTTTTTGAGGATGATACCTTTACGAGATATGTGAGATTCGCCTTTCTATCTTCAAAAATAATACCACACAAGCAAATCTCCTACATTGATCTTCCCGTCATAATGACACAAACTCTACCTCCTCGTTAAGTTGAAATTCCACCAGATGTTTCAGCCACTCTACGACGCTCCCAACCTCCAACGAAGCTAATAGCTTAGAGAGGGAAAAAGAGACTTTTGAGAAAGAGGACCCCTCTGAATGTTCTTATTAAATAGTGGGGATTATATGTTAAAATATTACGTAGTTAATCAGTATCCTCTTGTTTTTGGATGAATGTAGCAATATTAAATACAATTAATACTTTGAGTTTTATTACGTATAGTTGTACTCTTGACCTTATTAATATGTATCCAATTGAGTTTTAATGTAAAAAATATGATGCATGAATGACATGTGATAGATAAGTATTCGTAAATTGTAACTCCTTGACGATTGATGTTTTAAATTTTATTCTGTTAATTAAAATTAAAATAAAATCCTTGGTAAAATTAAAATTTTACTAAAATCAAATAAGTGAAAAAAAGGCGTTACAAAGCCCTAAGTCATCTACAATGTACCACTTTATAACTTCATGCACTACGTCTATTTTACCTCTCGTGCAACTTGCCTATTTTAAGTCCACAAGACTATAAGGTAATTGCTCTCAAAATAATTTTACAAAGTCTAACTATCACAAGGTCGTTCTCATCCTTTATACTTCACAATAAAAGTATTCCAACATAAATAAGATATTGTACAAGAAGCAATAATCTCATAATAATATGTAATAACATATTTATTAATCACTTATGTCAAATATATGACGTGTATACATATGATGATGTCAAACTTCTATACGTAATAATTATTTTATTTGTCTTAGATATACTTATAACAAGTTATTTACTAAAATAATATTTATATGATTATTTTATGCATTCAATAACTAAATAATAATTATATATGAGTATCCTTAAATAAATTTTTAATAAAAAGTATTATCTTTGACATAAATATAAGCACCATACCTTTATATTCTACTAAGGTTGGTTATATATAAACAATAACTTTTGTCTCTTAGAAGTATATATTTATATGTTACAAAAACCATTGTCACTTTATAAAATGACAATATATTATATGGTAAAATTACAATTTCACATAAAGTAATAGTTATGTAATAACTATTAGGAAAAAATATTCATTTAGTCTCTATAGTTGCACAAACTTTATTATTTAGTCCTTACACTTAAAATTTATCGATTTTAGTCCCTACACAAACACTTTTAAATCTTTTTTGGTCGCTATCATTACATAGCTTTACTTTTCAGTCCTTGCTATTTTATAACTCTAGAAACTAAAAAGGAACTAAAAGTGTTTGTATAGGAACTAATAGAGATTATTTTTAAGTATAAGGACTTAAAGGTAAATTTTGTACAACTATAAAGATCAAATAATTCATTTTTCCTAACTATTATTAAAATAATAATTGAAGATAATTATTTTACATTAAATCGCAACTTGTTCACATAAAATAATAACTATTTAAAAATTATAATAAATAATTATTATAATGGTCATTATAACCAGTTCACATAAAATAATTATTATAAAGCAATAGTAATAATATTTATTATGAGGACTCGTCATTTAAATTATTTTAAGCAATACTGACATTTTTACCTATAACGGTTATTATTTCGTGAATCAAGGGTTTGTTAATTAAAATAATTATAGTAGAAATTATAATAATAACACTTATTATATGAGTTGTATTTTCATGAAATAACAACTTATATATGTATATAATGACTACTTTATTTTCTAAAAACAATAGCATATTTTAATAAAATAATAATAACAAACTTAATAACAAGGTATAAAATAGTAACATAGTTATACTTAAATCTATAAAAGTGGTATGTAAATGCTAGTATGAACTTTAATTAAGTAAATCACAACACAATAGTTTATATAGCAATATTATGTCTACATAATTTTTTTTAACTAAAACAACTTGTTATTAATTTTATCTATTATGATTGCTTTATTAAAATAAAATTTTTTCACAAACACTCATGGCCATGAGGTCACACCCCTCATGTATCAATCCATGGTCCTCACAAAAAAATTTCTACGTCCAAACATGTTCTTAGAGCTCTTTTTACACGTAAAACAATTCTTACTTAATTAAATCCATTTTTTATAATAATAGCACTAAAACAAGTATGCATGAAAATAATCTAACACTAGCCAAAAACATTATAACAACAATTTAATATACTAACAACAAGATAATGAATTAAATATATGAAGAACAAAAACTAAAATAGTGAAAGTCTTGGAACCAAGACTTATCCCTTCCTTCTCTATAGAAATAACATTTAAATGAAAGGAAATACTCCACTCCCACAATACCTTCACGTTAATCTTAAGGAAAAAAGGATTAGGAGTTGTTGTTCCTCCTCCCCAAGCTTTCCTTCTTGTACTCCCCCTTTTACTTGCTCACAATCACTCACAAAGAAGAGAATAAAAGACTAAAGAGATTGATTTGTTGGTGTGTGTTTGAAGTGTTTTATAAAGGTCTCTATTTATAGTGAGGGAAGAAGGTTCTAGTCCTTCTCTAGCTGCGCAAGGGGTGCCAAAAGTGACTAATGACCTTTATTGTTTGGTTTACAACTCCTAAAGTTAGCTATATGAGCCCTTAAATATGTAAGAAGGGAAAGCTTGCACGTGCATAAGATTTTTGTCTCCCCTCCCCTTTAGATGTGATGTCAATCTCTCTCCCTTTCATATGCTTTTAAATTTTTTATTGAATTAATTATGTGATTAAGGTATCCTTAAGTGAATGTATGGAGAGGTTAGGACCTAAAAGAGTGAAAAAAATCTAACCATGAGTTAGTCAATTAAAAAAGGAAACAACCTAATTTGTTTTTGTGTGCATTCCCTAGATTGCAAAACAAGGCCCAAATAGGTATTAGACAACTTTTTAACCATACCCTTATTTTATTTTCTATTTTCTAAGCTTAATTCTAATTTATTTCTTATAATCCTAATATTCATAATTTGTATTTAAATAAATACATATCAATAAACAAAGATATTTAAATAAAAACTTAATCACATAAAATATTATATAAATTGATGCACATAAAATATCACATCAAATTTTATAATTATTTAACTTAACAATTAAATCAATATAAACACAAAATTATGAATACATAACATACCGATGCAATATATCTAATGACACACACAACCAAAAAACATCTAAATTACACAATCATGAAAAATGTTAAGGAATCAACTACAAAAGCTCTTGCGAATTAAATTCCATCACATTAAGAAAAAATCTCATTTTAAGAAATTATTATTATTATGATTAAATTACCAAAATAATTAAATTATCAAAATACATCAAACATCACTAAATTCTGAGGAGGTAAAAATTGAGATTTTACAACTCTCCCCTTTTTTTAGGAATTTTGTCCTTAAAGTTTTTTCTTACATTCAAATAGATAAGCAAAATAACTTTTAATCTTCTATTATGGCTCCCATGTAGCATCTTCTCCATCTTTTTTTATTCAAGATGACTTTGACTAATGGAATATCTTTATCATGAAGTTGTATGATCCTTTAATCATTATCCTTACCAATCGTACCTCATAAGTAAGATTCTCTTTAATTTGTACTATGTCAAATTTATTAACAGTAGAAGGATCAGGGATGTGATTCTAAAGTTGAGAAATATGGAATACATCATGAAGATTGGATAGATTTGTGGGTAAAGCGATTCAATAAGCAACAATATCAATTATCTCAAGGATTTGATATGAGCCAATGAATTTTGGAGATAGTTTTCTAGATTTGAGAGCCCAACCAACACTAATTATTAGATTAACTTTCAAGAACACACGACCCCCTTCTTGAAATTCTAAGGTTTCCTTTTCTTATTGTAGTAACTATTTTGCTTATCTTGTGACACTTTATCTTTTCTTAAATCAACTCAATCTTCTTAGTTTTTTCTTGGATCATCTGGGTCCTACTAACAAAGATTCTTTGGTCTCATACTAATATAATGGAGTATTACATTTCCTTCCATACAAAGCCTCATACAGAGTCATTCTAATGCTAGCATAATAATTGTTATTGTAGTTGAACTCAATCAATAGTAAAAATCATTCTTAATTACCTTTTAATTATAACGTGGATGCTCTAAGCAAATCTTCAAGAGAATGTATTGTCCTCTCCATCTATCTACTAGTTTATGAATGATAAGCTAAACAAAGTCTTAACTTAGTCCCCATAGTGTGTTGTAGACTCCCTTAAAATCTTGAAATGAAATGAGGGTCTTAATCTGACACAATGCTTGATGGTATTCCACAAAAGTGACTGATCACTTTGATGTAGAGTTGGGTCAACTTATCCAAAGGGTAACATATGTTGATCGATATAAATTACCTTGACTTGGTGAGTCTATCCATAATGACCTATATCACATCAAAGTTCAAGGTTGTCCTCAACAAACTTATGACAAAATTTATGCTTATATTTTCCATTTCCATACTGAAATGCTTAGATGTTACAACTCTCTAAATGATCTTTGATGTTCCACTTTAGCCTTTTGACATACTAAACATGTAGCTACATATTCTACAACTAACCTCTTCATCCTAAGCCACTAAAACATCTTTAAGTCTTGATACATATTGTTATTCCAAGGTGAATTCTTATCTTTCCTTTATATGCCTCGTCCAAAACCAATCTTTTAAGTTCTTCATAATTGGGAATACAAATTGTATCTTGAAAATTGATAATCTTGTCGACTCCTTTGTTGAAAGAAATGTTCGACTCTTCATTTTTCTTGTAGAAATTTATCTTCTTGTTGAGCCATCTCTATTTGTTTTAAGAAGTCACTCAAGATCTTAAGCATTCCCATAAACATAAGCACGTGCTAACCTATTTGAGACTTAATAAAGGCAAGTGCCTTTAAGCTAACATATTAGCTTGGAGGACAATTGTTCTTAGTCACTCTTAGACGCGCCTTGACCTGTACAACAAAATGAAGTAAACATGTAAACCCAAAGACTAGAAAACCCAATACATTATTCCTTAATTTCAACTGAACATTATTTCCTACTTAAGACTCTTCTTGACACTTCAAGAGCTTGTGAATATGCAAACCTTAAAGATTATTAGCAACAAACACTTCTAAATCAAGAGATTCAATATAAAGATGCTCCTTACACACCAACACATAAGAAACATTACTTTGACCTAAAAGAGCCCAAAAAAAAAAGTTTGACAAATATAAGGTGATCACATTAAAGTTTGGCTTCTAGAAATCTATTGGAGATTCTAGATTCTACTCTAACTATTTATTTTTTTGGATTCATGCTATAGAAATTGAATCAAAATTTTAAATAATAAGTATCTTAAAATAAAAAATAATGACATTGTTATTTTCAAACAAAACATAAGTGATTAAAACGATATAATTGAAATATTAAATTTAAATGATACTTTTATACAAATTATTTAAAGAATTAAATATCAATTTATAAACATTTATGACATGTGTTATACTTATTTTTTTTATAAGCAACATATGTTAGACTTATAACAAGTATTTTTTTTATAGTGTGTCCAAATTTTTTTATTTTTTCATAACTTAAATATGAATTTGATTTTTAAAAAATATA
>JAMLFT010003937.1:0-20779 GCA_026544285.1 Pachyrhizus erosus | reverse complement strand
TTAAAAATATTACATTATTTACTAATGTAAAAAAATTATTGTAAATATTAAAAAAATAAAAATATCACATAATATATAGAAAAATCTCAAGAAATGCGAGTTATTGTTATGCTTTCATTCATAAACAAGTGATAAAATTATTGCAGTGGAATTGACAAGGTTCAAAGGCGCGTTCAAACATAAATCTTAGTCAAATTACTTTTACAGTTTTATAAAAAATAAAATAAAAATGTGTTTTAGAAAAAACTTCACATATATGTAAGAAGTTAATGCAGTGGACCCATTTGGGCATTTCAAATTTTAGTTATTAATTTCCAAAATTAATTAAAAAATATGTAATTAATTTTATCCACACACTTTATTTTGACATATTAAATTAAGTCTTAAATATAAAATTAATCTTTAAAATATACTGTATTTTTTATTATGATCCTTACAAAAAAATTATTTTAGTCATTTGAATTTTTTTTTAATCCTGAATATCAAATAATTTTTTGATTTTAATAACATAAAAATTATTTTAATAATTAAATTACTCATTTTATCGTTAAGGAGACTAACACGATAATTATATGTATTTTTTTATTAAATTATGTTTTTAAATTTTTTATTAACTAATTTAATGTCATTAATTATTTTAAATATATAAATTTTTAAAAACACAATTTTCTGAAAAAATTCACATAATTATTTTGTCACATTTTTTAATAATGTGATAAGTTGTTGAATTGTTTAAGTTTTTGTTACAATTTCATTTAATGTTATTACTTGACAATAGATATTAAAATAAAAATAATAATATTCAAACAATCAAAATAAAAAAATTCAAGAACAAAAATTAAAAGGACACTATTTTTTAAGGATTAAATTAATATTTAAACCTTAAATTAATAAGTATCCCACACATGAAAATGACTCTAGTGATCTTTTGAGAACACTTGCTTATATGAGAAATGAGAATAATTAATATCAATCATTAGATCAAAATTAAAAATAATAGACTTGTGAGATTAAAATACTTAAAAATTCAAATTAAAATCTCATATAATTATCAAATTTTTAAAAAAATCACAAAACAAAACAAAAATTATAAAAAATATACATTATCACATCTTAAATTATCTTATTATTTTCTTTCAAAAGATTATCATTAACTCATCATCACCGCTATAATAATTGTTACTACCATTATCATAACTATCGCTATCATCACAATAATTATTATCATTACCTACCATCATGATACATTACTGTAACACTCATTTTAATATTCTAGAAATAACCTTGAATTTTTTTTGAAATTTTCAAAACATTCTTCCATGAATCAAATTATATTAAATTATACTTAATCTCAAGCCCAAATAATTTATGTCATTTCTTGCTAAATAAAATTTTTATACAAAAAATCGAATAGATTGTTATAATCGACATGCAAGTCTAAATACACAAATAACATAAGTTAAGTGCGTTGCAAAATGTTATTTCCTTTGTAGAAATAATGTTTACATCTATTTCAACTATAAATTAAATTATACAAAATATTTTGTAGTTATCCACAAAAATCTACATATAATCTTCAAGCTACCAAAACCCGTTAGATGGGTATCCACTATTGTCCTGTCGGTTGGAATGTCGTCTCTGGTCTTTAGGGTCTGTCCTCATCATTCTGCTAAAAGTTGTCTTTAGTGCTTGAAAGTCAATAGGCTCGCGTCTGACATCTTCATCTAAAAAGTGAGGGTTGTAGGAGTGAGTCATCTATTCTTAAGCAAATATATACAAGTATACATCATCTCTAGCTATCATAGACACTCATCTTACCATAACGTGCCTAATTAAAGATTATACTCGTTTTATGATTCTTTGTAGCCTCCAATACTACTAACTCCAGGAGAACTTACACGAGCGTGTCAATAATAGTCCAAATTTGCATTTTGAGTTGACGATCGAAAATATATATCCTGTCTAGTATTGGGTTTAGGATACTCTCAACCGAATCTTGATAATATTCTGCTTTGTTGGGGAATCCAAGTCGGTTCTGTGACACCTTTTTCACTCTAAGTGGTTCACAACTTGACATCTTATCTACTTGCAAAGACTCATTCGAGTCTGCGTACATTTCTCAGGTACCTTCTGTAGTCAACCCATGCAATCTTCATTCTTATTTCTCACATGTTAGGGATTCTAATCCATTATACTTTTCTCTTCTCCAGTTATCAAACTTTCTTAATACTTTTCAACTTAACAACAAAACTTTGTATTGTATCCTTTCTTTGTACTAATTTCTATATCAACAACAGAGTTTTGCAATAACTCTATTTCATTCTCACTTTCAACACGAGTACCACTCAACTTGTCTAGATAATTTCTTAATTCATTTTCTATCCTATGATTGTTTGTAACATTTTACTGTCTTCTTGAGACAATTTTATCAACATACAGATTTCTCTACTAGCAATAGAGAAGATAAATCATCATATAATATAGGAATATTCAAACTCAAATTAAACAAAATTCCAAACAATATATCAAAATCACAATTCAAGATAATAAGAAAAGGATACAATGATCTTTTTTAGTAACCTTTTACTGTTATTTATTTCTTTATTTTCTCATCTCATATTTCTTCATATTCATATTTTGTTATATCCTATTTAACTAATTACTATTATAATTTAATTAAAGAAATTATTCATATGTTAAGATTAATCAAAAAGAACAATACAAGGACAAAACCATCTTTTTCGAAAAACTATTATTCTTAATGCTACTTAATTAAATTATTAAAGAAGGAAAGGTACAACTTCCTTTAAGAAAATATATAACTATCTTAAAAAAGGTATACAACTGTATTTGAAAAAGGTATACAACTTTCTTTGAAATAAAATATACAATTGTCTTTGAAAAGTATACAACTTTCTTAGAAAGAGTATACAACTTCCTTTGAAAGAAAGTATACAACTGTCTTTGAAAAAAATATATAATTTCCTTTGAAATAAAGTATACAACTTCCTTAAAAAAAATATACAACTGTCTTTGAAAAAGTATGCAACTTTCTTTGAAATAAAATATACAACTATCTTTGAAAAGTATACAACTTCCTTAGAAAAAGTATACAATTGTCTTTGAAAAAAGTATAAAACTTATTTTGAAATAAAATATACAATTGTCTTTGAAAAGTATACAACTTCCTTAGAAAAAGTATACAACTTCTTTTGAAAAAGTATACAACTATCTTCAAATAGAGGAAGATGTTGTACGAGCAACCCAATTTCAAATTCAACAAATTAATCATGGTTTTCAATATAGTTTGATTTGAAACAATAGATAAAACACCTAGGAATCAATATCTAGAAAGAAAGAGGAAGAACAAAGGCCCCTCCTACCTTCGTTTCATTTTTCTGGTGGATGTATTGAGATTCTGATGAGGGGTGGTTGTTTGCAGCGTCGTCTCCTCTTCGTTGCGACCTTGAGTGGCTCGCTATTCCAATTCGTGGCTCATAGCGAAGTTTCCGTTTGATGCTTCGAAGGAGAAGAAAATTACGTATGGGAAAACTAGAGTTGTGAAGGGTGAGAGGTACGGGCAATAATTTAAATGAAAGGAAGAAGACAATGTTTTTGTAGAGGAGGAGGGGCGGGTTGTAAGTGAAGCAGAGAAAAGGAGGCTCGAGGAAGAAAAATTAGGAAAGCTACAGCAGTTTGGCAGAGGCGATGTGACTCTTTGATATCCATTCATCCTCAACGACTTTAGAGTTTAAAGGGAAGGAAAAATGCTATTCTAACACCGAAAGTACCCTGACTCAGCAGTTAAGACGCTAAGTACCAGACGCCATGTCCCTCCCTAAACCCTAAACCCTAACCAACGTGTTGTGGGTTTTGCTGATTTATTTTTCCTGTTTTTAACTAATATTAACACTTATATCAACTATGCCTTCTACTTACACGGTTGGGCTCCTAGCCCAATTGGTCTAAGCACATTTTTTCACTTCTAACACCTAGGTTTGAATCTTAATGGCCCCCAATTTTGGATTTCTCAACCTTTTTATTCATCTACTTATTTTTATTAAATTCTTTTGATTTGGATTGTTCTAAAAAAAAATTCAAAGAATTTAATTATTCTTCTTCCTTTATTTTACATATTTTATTTTATTTTATTTTTTCTCGTACAAATTTTGTACGCTACTGATTATCTATAATTATTATTTTTCCTAATCATTATTTATTTCGTAACAATTAATTAATAAATCTTTATTATTCTAATAATTTTCATAGCAACGATTAATTTTCTAAAATACTTTAATTTAAGTCCTAATACATGTATAATACTAAAATCACTCTAAAAATAATCATATTTACCATCTCAATATTAATTTTCCTATTATTTACTTTCATTACTTACCTATTTTTCTCATTTTAATTAGTAACATCATAATTATTTTATAAATTTTAGTTTCCATTTATCCAAGATGTTACAATTATCATTATTCTGATTGTCTTTGTCATTACAACTATAATTGTTATTGTCATCCACTATAATAGTTATTGTCTTCACTATCACTGTCATTACCATCTTGTGATAATATAAATATTTTATATTTAATTTTTGTTAAACAAATATTTTAAAAATTTAATGATTATATTAAATTTTAATTTTTAAATATTTTAATTTCAATAATTTATTATTATTAATTTTATTCTAATAGTTATTATTAATTGTTTTTTTCTCACATAAACCAGTGTTAGTCATTCCTTCTAACAGGTTATACAAATATTTGCCAATTCAAGTCAAGTAATGTAAAATACAAATTAACATAAAAGACTGATTTTTTAAAATCATTTTTAATAATAAAAAATAAATTATATAAATAAAATGATTTCTAACTTTTATGTTTAGAAAAAATGAAATTGATTCAAGTGATAGATTAATTAGGTGGTCATTGTAACTTTCTTATTATATATAATATTATCTCTCTTTCTTTTTATAAAAAATTAATAAATCTAATATTTTTTTATTTTAATAAAATAGTTATGACATTTTATTTATCTCTTTTTATTTATACTTTACAATAAATACATATGATTGATGCAAGACTATGAGCAAGAAAAAAAAGAAATCAAATCAAAAAATTGATTAACGCCTAACAGCATAATATCCCACGAGCACAATTGCACAACTTTCACATTTTTACACAAATTCATTCTATTGTGTAAAGAAATCTTTTTGTGGGCCTGACATTTTTTAAAAAAATTTCTTCACACTTCCTTTCTACTAAACAAGTCTCGTTTTATTTTTTACTTCTAGTCACTGTCTTTCTTTCTCTCCCTCTATTTTTACCTTAAAAAAAAAAAATTAGGATTAGATTGAGTTTTGAGTACCTTTTTTTGAGGGGCCAAATGAGCCACACGAGTTTGAACCTTATTATAATGAAGAAGTAACGTAGAAGCTACTTTTGATAAGACTGCCGTGCATCTCTTTCTGTGGAACAAAATGAATGCTGGAATATCTGCTGAGCTGATTGGAAAGTAATGAAGACATGATTATGTATGACTTTCCTTTTTTCAAAGGGAAGAGTCTATGATAACTTTTCCCATACACTTCAATTGCATGAGTGGAGATTGGATTTATCACGCACACAAAAAAATTTGGTTTCTCTAAAATATGAATAAAATAAGTAATTTTCTTTTGTGAATAATAAGTAATTTTAGTTTTTAGTTAGAAATTAAAAATTATTATTTTAACACTTTCATAATTTATTATGTATGTACATAAAATATTAACTATTAATTTTTTTCATCAACTGAAATTTGTTTTTGTATTTTTAAAAAAGTAAGTTTAAATAATCTTTTGATTTTTATAAAATATAATATTTTTATTTTAGTTTTTTTTGGTTTGTCTTTAAAAGATTTAAAAATTTTAATTTTAGTTTCTGTTTTCAATAACAACGTTAACTAATAATATAACAACGATTTTGACAATATAGTAATTTATCATAAAAATTTAACAGGATAATTATATATATATTTTTTTTCAATAAATCATATTTTTAAATTTCTAACTATTCAAAATAATTAATGATGTTAAACTAGTTAATAAAAAATTTAAAAATATAATTTAACAAAAAAAATTACACGTGATTGTCTTGATATACTTTTTGATAATACAACAGGTCAATAAACTATTAACATCCTTTATCATTTGACAATGTCTTTTTAAGGGACTAAAAAAACTTTAAAATACTAAAATCAAAACAAAAATCTTTAAAAAATTAAAACCAAAATGTTTTTATTTTTTATGTCCAAAATATTATTTAAACCTAAAAATATTGTTTATTTTAGAAAACTTAGACACTAAAAAAATTTCATTAAAAAAATACATAAAATTTGTAAAAAATAATAAATGCATAATAAAGACCTATTTAAATATAAAATATAAGTATTTAAAAAAAAAATTCTACTAAAAATATAAATTTTTTAATAAAATAATTGTTGAAAATATTTTTAATCTTGTATCCAAACAAACTCATGAAAGTAAGATTAAACAGTCATTTTAGTCACTAAAATTTCCACTAACCGAATTTACTTCTAAATATATCAAATACTTTTGTAAAATTATAGACATAAAACTTTAATTGTTTTCATCTATTTAAGTTAACATTTTAAATAATCAACTTCGGTGACTAATGATTTTGTACGGACTAATGATACGTGATTTGCTCTTCTAGAAGCTAATTATGTAAAACAGAAGTAAAAGAAAATGATTGACGAACTAATGTGTTCCACTTTTATAATTTCAAAGGACTATTCGGCATTCAGCAACTTTTCTCTTTTTCAGCAATCAAATTGGTGTAATTAATTCTTTTCAGTGACCGAATTAAATGTTCACTTTAATCAAGACAATTTAGATATCCAAATCAAACTTATTAGACCAAAAACACTCTATCAACCAATGCTTTATAGCATAATATACATATGAAACGGGCGAAACATCATCTATTGATCTTTAAGGCTGTACTAATTGTAAGTTACATTAAGGCAGTGACTACTCTCATTCGCGCTACTCCATTTCTTATGAATATATAGCAAACTTACAAGTTAATAAAAAAAGCCTAAAACAAATGTACCTCTAATTTACAAGAAACTATGAATCAGAGATACAGCTGGTGACATCTCTTTTCTCTACTCGTTGTTATATTGATAATGGTAAAGAGTGAATTTTCTATGAACACTTAAGAGTACATAGATTTGAAGCCTTCTGTAAGAGGAACCACTTTAGCGGACAGCCTGGACTGCAATTTTGATGCAGCTTGACGAATATCCTGATGATAAAAGATGTCAATGCCTATTTTATTCACTGACTTATTGAAAGAGGCATACAATTTCTAAACATTATTATAAGAACAAAACTTAACTTCTATGCAATTCTTTTGAAAGTTTCGGTGGTGTTGTGCTGATTTTTAATGCAAACTTTTATTATGGAAAATACTGCAGTAAGATTTCAATTTTAATCAAAGACCACCAAAAACACAAATCTAAGTTTTGTCTTTACTATAAAAATGAGGTGGCACAAGAGGACATGTTCCTCCAAGAGGAAGGTCAAGACAATTCACAAATCTTGTAGTCTTGCATCTAACTGGTATTATCCAGGCATATATGAGCACTTGATGGATGTGACTCGCAAGCTCAAAAATCTAAAAGGAGAACTAAAAGATTACCTCTATAGTATATCTTGGTGAAAAATGAGTCAACAGAACTGTTTTGTTGCGAATCCACTGTGCATTTGCAATGATCTACAAATTAACACAAGTTTACTAATCAGGAACTCCTCAATATAACATGCAGTAGAGTCATCATTCTGAAGATCAGTCAATCACAAGAATAAGCAGTGTGAGTGAATTTGACTGAGAAGGTAGAGAGTCTAGGTTGAATCACAAATGCAACACGGTATATGACTAATTAGTTATGTGCTTGGTTGAAATATTCTGTTAACATTTGGCCACAAAAAAAGCTGTTGATAATAAAAACATTATGATAAGCATGGTTATATATCAAACACCAACTCTGCCTCAGTCTTGCAACAAAACAGCAACATAGAGGAGGAAGGGCAAGCACAAGGCTGCTAAAGTTGGCCTTCGTGAATCTTTGATTTTTGTCAAGCTAACAATAAGGTAGCCATGAAAGAATGAAACATATTACATACCTCAAATAAATGTGTATGACCATGTTGCCGAGCATGATCTATGCTGAATGAATCGTCTAGGAAAGTTGCCTATTAAAAGAGTTTCAACAAGCAAACCAATCAAACAAAAGAATAAAATAAAATAAAGATAGCAATAAAGAAAGTAATGGCACACTACGAAGAATGGTAATAACATTTTTGACAAGTTTTAATTCCTACTTTTTCAACTAATCCAAGACCCAAAGTCTAAAAGTACTGATGATATCAACATAGGTGGCTCTGATAATTCTGATACAACAGAGCAAAGAGGACAAACCTTTGGTATACAATAAAGTGTTTTCATTTTTTACCCACTCCCTCATTATATCTATATATATATATATATATATATATAAACAGTTCAATAATAGATAAAAGGATGGCAAGCAGGAAATCCTTGTCTCTCCCCCTCACTTTTCCTTTTTCCCTTTGTGATAAAAATACAAAAAAACTATAAAAGAATACGATAAGAATCTGCCAGGAAAAACATAGGGAGAAAGTTACCAGTAAAATCATAAACAAAATACTTAAAACAATAATCCATCAAGGAAAGAAACCCCCTTACTTAATTGTCATTTATCAATAAACTGAAGACCATAAAAATTAGAATCTCATCCTTTTCACTTTTTGTTTTCATTAATTCCAATTTCACTCTAACCAAGCACAAAAGAAAAAGTTAACTGAAAATTCCCATGACAATACCTCAGGTTGTAAATATGATCATCTTAAATAACTAGTTAAGAAATGGTTAAATTAAAAATCCATTTATGAAATAGACTTGGAGGCTGTTTTTATGCTAAAACTTCTTACATATATTTTAAAATATTGTCCTGTACTCTATCTCTAATTTTCTTGCTATTCTCTATTTCTAAGGATTTCAGCTGATCATGCATTCGATTCTCCCAGTCTGCTGAAGTTGAAGATAAAATAATTGTACCCATTTCATTAAATGATTGTATTGTACCTCAGTTATAAGAATTTTTGCTCTCAATGCATCAGCATTACACGGGTCAAGCATGAAATCTGATGTTGTATCACCAGTGAAAGCCACCTCAGGAGATAATATAATGTCTGTAATCTAGAAAGGAGAGTTCATTAATGGTAAAGATCAAAGAAGATTTAAATCAGAATTGTGTTCCAGATATTACAAACCTCAACACCTGACTTCTTCAATTTCTCAATTTGTTTCCCATTCAGGTGAGCATACTGTTTCCTCAATTTTTTCCTGATTGAATAGACTACATAACCCTGCATAAAACAAGTATGTGTTTTCACACTGTCAATATCTAAAAATAAGACAATGCAATAGATGACAACAAAACTATGGTAAGCCAAAACCTTTTAATTTCTGAACCAAGTTTTTGTATTCAAGAGTTTTTGTACACGGAATGAGGTAAGTTATAACACTGATATAATACACTTCATTTAAAAGGCAAGGGCTACAGAATGCCTGTCAAAAGATACCTGGCTGGGTATAACATGTTGTGTTCTGAATGGTCGGACAACAAGGTTATTCCGTATCTCATACGTCTCCCCTAAAATGAAATATCAGACATCATTTTCTTGAAGATATCTCCTGATCATTAAAGAAAGACAAATGACACATACCCACATCCAAAGCAACCACTTCAGCATTCAATTCAACTTGACCCATTGTTCTGTGGATATCTAGCAGCTTCTCAACATCCTCTTTGATGCAAGGAGGCACAAACACTGTGGGGGGTTTCAAATTGTACAAACCACGGCTAGCTACATACATTGGCAGCCCTCCCTAAATCATTCAAAACTATCACACGCTTATGCTAATTTTACACTTAACATCCAATGTACAAGATACACAGAAAGCATAAAACTTACAAACAAATTGCAAGGATGTAAAGACACATTCACAAATCACAACAATTAAAGCACACTGGAATTAGTGAAAACCAAGCATTAGATTATGTAAGTTGCTTTTAGAGTGTGTTTGGTTTAGTAAAATTCCGTTTTCTAATGCATGTTGAACCCAAACCTCCTCTCACATTGGATTGGCATTCAACGTGCCTATTTATGCCATCAATTTTACCCCTTACAACCACAAATTGGCCTAAGTTCTAACATAAAAAACTTAAGGCACTGTTTGGTTTGAGAAAACATTTTCTACTTTCATTTTCTGTCTTCAAATCTAGTTACAAAAATGTCAGTGTCTTTACTTTATTTTCTAGTTTCAAAATTTATATAAGAAACAGTAAAAATAACTTTTTATTATTTTATGCTTTCGTTATTTCCTATATAAACTTAAAACAGAAAATAAAAGCAAAACATTTCATACCAAACAACCTTCAGGCCATGTTAATCAAGTATGAATTGAGTTTTCTATCAACAACTAATACAGCCTATCATGGGGCATGCTTAATTTATCCTTTTTTTTTTTTTGCCTTTTTATTGATCCAAAATAAAACAAAAAACAAAAACACCACCACATGAAACGTTATTGGTGACAAAAGTGGAGAACCTTACAATGTGATCAAGATGAGCATGAGTAATGAAAAGGAAGTTTTGTTGAATAGCTCTGCTAGGGCACCTCCCAATATCAAAGGTGCACTTGAACTCAGGGATTATGATACATGTCTCTTGGCCTCCAACTGAAAGACCCTCAATGGAATAACCTTCCAAGTCCAAAACTTTCCGGTTGACCTGTGACCGGGCTATCCGGTACTGTTCTTCATGATCAATCGCTTTGCTGATTTCGGACAAAAACCCCGACCCTTTCAGGACATTGACATGGCTATGCGTTGAAACTTGGAGGTTCAGTGGCTTTGGAGGGAAAATTGGGTGATGAAATGGGAAGAGGTGAGGGGTCTTGAAGGCTAAATTGCTAAGAAAAATTTGCATTATTGCTTGTGAATTAGAACACACACACAGAGGGTTTGATCTGGGTTTTAAAAACGTTGGTGTCTGTCTGAACCACCATGGAGGATAAGGTTAACTTGCTAAACACTGTCGTTTAGACTTTTGACAGAGTATTTTGTTTTTACTTTTTTAAACGGTTCATTTTCGATTTTTGACTAACAAAAATGTATTCATTCTGCTCTTTTTTTTGAAACAGGGTAGATATAGTTCTTATTAGGCTTAAATATCAAAAATAAAAAATTTCAAAAATCAAAATAAAAAATGTTATTTTTTAAGAGTTAAATTCATATTTAAATCTTATTATTATTAAAATTTGTGTGTGTGTGATATTAGGATAATTGTTTAATTGTAAAGTTATTTATTCTCTTTCTTTCTATGAATATAATTATTATTTTTCTTTCACCTTTTTACTATAGAAAATAAAAAAAAAATGGTATTTTACTGTTTTCAGATTTGGTCCTAGTTTAATTTGTATTTATTAGAAAATAATTTTTAGTCACAATTGACTAAACATGATTTGTGTTTTAAACTTAAATATTTTTATTAAATAAATATTAACCAAAAATTACACAAATCGTGTATGATCTAAGAGCATGTCTAGTAATAGTCATGATACAACTTTTGTTTAGAGTTTTTATAAGCTACTGTTTTTAATTTTCATAAAAACACCAAAACAGTCTTTTTAGACTTTTACTTATGTCTTTTAATTTAAAAAGTGCATTTTCTTTAGGAGAAAAAAAAAAACAGAAACTGCTCTAGAACACTTTCGATACTCTTAAGTATGAGAACTCACAAAGCATACGTTGAAGTATCAACCTGCTATACTGTTCTACGCATAAGCTAAAACTTTCCCCTGAAATCTTCCCTGAAATAAATTCATTTCCATTCTCCTGTTAGTCAGTTTTGCCATTTACCACTTATATTGTGGCTTTTTATGTGTACAAACTTTAACATAATTGCACAATGGGGAAGCAAATAAAATGATTTTGCATAATGTTAAGACTTTGTATTCGGAGTATTGATGCGTGGGAATTTATTGGAATAAACCTCCTACTTGCTGACGGTGCAAGTATTTGTATCAAAATTTTAAGTTTGTATAATTGGTTGCCCCATTACCTAGTAACTAACAAATGAAATAAGATTGCACAAGTAGATGTATCATCTTGATTTCTGATTTGAAATATTTACATTCCATGAACATTAACAATACACTCTTTATCTACTCAATGAAATAGAAGAAAACTCTTGTTTGATTCTGCAAATGCTAAACATCACTGCAAATTGCGAGTCTTGATGTTGACAAGACAATCTCTGCATTTTGTAAGGTGAAACCATGAATGATGGGCAAAGGCAACCCTTTACTGAGACGTGCATTTGCATATGGCAAGAAGACAGTTTCAATAAGCGTCCACACAACTGGCTGCAGTAGGAAATGACAACACACCCTTTATCAATGAGACGTTTTAAAATTAAATTCTTGCTCGCTATTATGCATCATATAGAACATAAAGGCACCTGAATGAGGTACATCCGCAGATTGCCAATGTTGCTCCATTTCAATGACATTTGAAAGTCATTCAATTTGACAGCACCAACGAGGTTGTTTCCATTGATTTTGACCAGACCTGTACCTTGAATTACCTATGTAAATAATATTGAAATAGTGGTCATTCATTGTAAAGGATCAATAGATTACAACAAGGTATACACAGACAAGAAGAAATACATGATCTGATGAATTTTGGGAACTCAGCAGACAGGAATAGGTCATGGAGGGGGCCACTGCTCCAATGCCATGTTCAAATTATGGGGGTTAGCTGGAAAAGTAGAGAAGAGTCTGGATAGTTGGCATCTGATGAAAATACGGCATGTTATATCATATGTGATGCAAACCACTAATGCCTATTTATACTTAATAATTCATAGTATAACTAGTATATGCTGGCTCAATAAGATAACTAACATCATAAGATTCCCAAAACAATGAGATTCCTAATATTCTAACATAGTTTGCCACTCAATCTTAGCTTTAATTAATTTTAGGCTGACTATTCTTTAATTATGTGTGGTGGATAGGAGGCACAAATATATTCCATGCACAAAAATACAAAAACGAAAAGTAGCATCCTATCAATACTAATAAACCTATATAATTATGACAAACTTAAGTAATTCATTTGAATAACAATCAGTTCCAACTTCACTACCAAACTAAACTACTAAAATGATTGGTTCTATAAACTCAGCTTTTCTTGATGATAGTGTAAGGTAGAGGAAACCAAAATTTGTCTATTTCTTACCAAGCAATCATTGTAGTTGAATCCTAAAAAAAATACTACTCCCTTTGTTCCATTATAATTATCATCCTAGGTTTTTTTATACAAATAAAAACTTATTTAATAGATAAAGGAGAGTAACAATTTTACTAAATTAATCTTAGTCTTAATTAATTTTACTAAATACAATGTAAGATAATAGTAATATTAAAAAAATAATCTGTCCGTCCCATTTTAATTGTGGTCCCAAGTTTTTTTACACAAATAATTTTACTAAATTAATGTTAGTCTTAATTGATTTTATTGAATACAATGCAGGACAATAGTAATATTAAAAAAATATATTAAGAGTATAAATGAAAAAAAATAATTAATACTACATTAAAAAACTAAAATGACAATTATTTTGGGATAAATTTTTTTTTTAGGCAACAATTAAAATGGGACGAAGGGAGTATTGTAGTTGAGGCAAGCATTAATAGCAATCCCTTGAACTGATAAATATTCATGAGTCTGGCATACAGGGCAAACACAAATAATCTGCAGCCAAAATATCCTACTGTCCTAGGACTGTTGGTTGACAAGCCAATCAAGCAGACTGGAAGATTGATTAGCCAAGTTCTAAGACAAATGACAGTACTAACAAGACTAATATGGATTAGCTTCCTGTTTTACAAAAGAGACTATTGAAGAGAGCTGCTCAAAGTTGTACAGTTAAGCTTTTAGAATAGAAAAAATGATTCATCCAATATCTTTTATTGCATGCTGAACTCCACTTTACATCCACACCAGCCCATAGAATTTATCTTAAAATAATATTTAGAAACATCCAACTAATATTCAGAAAGATGATGATTAAAACATACACATAAATAAATTATGACAATAAATGTAGTTAATTTAAATATTAATGATCTTACCAATGATATGCATGCCACTGGTATTACTTCATCTTCTCCCAAAACATCAATTGTTATGTCTGCAAATATGTTGGCACCTACTTTCTGATTTGAAATCTCCACAGCCGGAGGAGAAGACAAAGATATATTCAAGTTCATGTCATGATTTGGGTATTTCTTGTACAGCTGGGGAACAATAAATCTCCATCCTGCAGTGTTCAGTAGAGATTGATCTGGTATTTGGTCCACAATCCAGTGCATAAATTTTGCCTGAAAACAGTAAGCAATTTCTTCGATGCCAATCCAATGATACATAAAGAAGAATATTTTAAGAAAATGCATGATTTAAGATCATAACCAAACATCTAAACTTACATCATAATATAAGGCTGATGCGGAGTTAAAAACAGCCTCATCTAAAGTGATTCCTAGCATTTTTGATGAATTTGTGCATAGAATTGGAAGTTTCGAGTTCTTGTGGGGCAGGTCAAGAATGGGTAGAGAAACATTTCTTTCTATAAATAACCCATTGGTTTCAAATCCAACAGATGAATCACTTAATAAAACATCATTCACAAAAGTTACATTCATTGAAGCATGATCATCGACTGGGACCTCCTTTGGAAGACTTTTCAAATATGAGTCAAGTCTTGAAATCCCTTTTGTAATTTTCTTGGTGATAGCATGTTCCACTGTTGAGCCAATTTCCTCTTCAAAAGCATCAATTATCCTGTTAGATGTGAAGCAAAACTAAAAGTCAAAAAACCATAAAATCATTTTAAGCCAGATAAAGGTGACAAGGGAATGTGTAGATAGATAATGATAAAAACTAAATATGCTGGAAACCTCCAAATATTGTTTACTTGCATAGTTTCAGAAAATATTAACTACAACATTTATCCTATGGTGTATTTTCATTCTATTTTAAATAATAACATATTAGAGCATGGTTTCAATAGACTAGCTGGAAAAACTTTGAAATTATAAGAGAAAAATCCTCCTGGTGGTGATGATAGATAGGGATGGTGTTCTGGGCTAGAAATAAGTTAGCAGTCTGAAGCAGTTGATTGCTAGATTACAAAGAGAAGATTTGATAGGAAAGGCCCTCCAATTACAAGGGTGTATATGAAGAAAAATAGGAGAGATTTAGGGGATTATAATCCCTAACTTCGCTGTAACTGTATGTAATAAAATGCTAACTAACAGATTACTGCTAACTCGTTAACTCAGTAGTTGGGTTGGGAATTAAATAGTCACTTGTATAGTGGGAAAGACATCTCATTTGTAATGATCTGAAAGGTTGGGAAAGAACCTAGAACTCTTGAATTATCTAGGGATATTCTTTGTACCTGCAATTCTTGCCTAGCTCAATCTGTCACTATATTGGTACAGAATTAGTGATTAGGTTTTCATCAATAATACTTCATCTTTGTGTTATTATATCGATCCAGTTCTTATCAATTGTTATCAAAACCCTTCATAACTTAGCCTCAAAAAAGCAACACGAGTGGTGACACCAACATTGTATCATTCACTTGGAACTTGTCAAAGGGCTAGCGCATAGCCAGCTTGCATGGGAGCTAGGGCTGCAGAGATCCAACTGCAAGATATGAGACTTGAGTCTCCTAGAGCTGTCAAAGTGGGTCAATTTGACCTACCACGGATTGTTCAAAAGGTAGATCAACCAAATTTAACTCATGTTTTAGTAAGTCTATAAAAATCCAACGTGGTCTGACCCACCACAGGTTGATAGATTAAACGGGTTGACCCACCTAAAATAATTAAACAAAAGAAATCAATTTTTTTGAAAACAAAAACATGTTCCAATAATTTTTATTTGCAAAAAAGGTTTTTTAGTAACAAAATCAGGCTTATTGAAAAAATAACTTTTTTAGATAAACCAAAATTGCATTGAAATAAAAGAAATGGATTTGTGTTGTGTGAGTGAGAGGAGTGGATTTTTTTTTATTTTTTATTAACATGTCTTTGACCCACAAGCCAACCCAGTCCATCACAAGTCCAGTTTGGTGGGCCAAATTCTAAGTAGACCAGGTCATATTTTGTAAATAATTGCAATGAGCAAAATTTTTTTAACCAAACCCGGCTTAAACTCGTGATGGTTGGGTTGACCCGTAGGTTCTAATCCATTTTGATGGCTATAAGTCTCACATTGAAAATACAAGATTCTTGTGTGGGGTTTAAGGCCTTGGCCTCTCCAACTACAGTGGCTAACTTTTGTGAGGAGAAATATTCCAGATCACATCTGTAAAATATTAAAAATAAACAATAGCTAGCAGGTGATGATTTTAGAGGAAGAAAAGGAGGAAAGGGAAGGAAGGAGATGGAGCCACATTTGTGCAATTTTCTATGCATAGTATTGTGGTATTTACTTCAAGAAGATCTCTCAAATTTTGTAATTGGTTGCCATTCTAATATTCTATGACTAAGCCTGCTGGAAGTAAGACGAGATTTCAACAGTAGTTGTAGAGAATCTACAGGAATTTGAGGATCTTTTTGAAGCACCAATGGGTTTGCCTCCTACTAGAAGGCATGATCATGATACACATCTGAAAGAAGAAGCCACCATTCCAAATATTCAATCATGCAGGTAACACCAACTCCCTCCCTCCCCCAATTATCAAAAGTTTCAAATTGAGAAATTAAGGGGATGTTAGCAGCAGGTATAACCCAGCCTAGTGTTAGCTCTTATTCCAACTGTACTTTTTAGTTAAGAAAAATGAAGGGTGGAGATTTTGTGTGGACTAGAAGGCTTTGAATAAAATTATGATACCCAACAAGATTCTAATTCCTGTCATAGAGGATTAGGTGGAGCTAAGGTGTCTTCCAAGTTGGACTTGAAGTGTAGTTACCATCAAATTAGAATGTGGGAAAAGGATGTTGAGAAGACCACCTTTTGTATACTAGGGGCAATATGAGTTCCTTGTGATGCTTTTTGGGCTCAAAACTGTCCCTTCTACTTTTCAGTCCCTTATGAATGAAGTTATCAAACCATTCTTGAGGAATTTTATACTTGTTGTCTTTGATGACATTTTGGTTTATGGACAAAGCATGGAGATGCATGTCATCATTTGAGGCAGATTCTGAAAGTATTGCAGCAACATGTTTTAAAGGTGAACACAAAAAATTTGCAATTTTGGACAGCTTTGATTGGAGTATTTGGGATACATAATCTCTTTAAAGAGAGTTGCAACTGATCTGAAGAAGTTGGAGATCATGTGGTTGCGGCCTATGCCTAAAGACATTCAAGGCATTGAGTGGCTGCTTGGCATGACAGGTTACTACAGACAATTTGTCAGAAATTATGGCAAAATCACCAAACCATTGAATCAACAATTAAAGAAAGATAATTTCCATTGGAGAAAGGAGACACAAGAAGTGGTTGAGTAATTGAAAGAAACTATCATGATAGCATTGCCCACTTAGGAATCCCCAATTTCTCCAAGCCTTTTGTTATTGAAACAGATGCTTTGGGAAAGAAGGTTTAGGAGCTGTTTTATTACAAGAGGGCAAACAATGAGCTTTTCTAGAGTACCTCCTTATCTGATAGGGCTAGTCGTTTTAGCTCACACGGTTAAGCCAAACCTCACATTGATTCAATATGCCTAGAATATGGCATACCTACTTGAGCACCAAATAGCTAAGTACAAGATAGTAGATACTATACTATGGGTTAGCCGTTTGACCAAGACGTTCACTCTATCCCTAGTGTTATCTTTGCCCAGTGAGACTGCTTGGTAGTTGGTACTGCTCGAAACTAGTAGAGGGTGTAAGTACTAAAGTATAACCTCATAAGAAAGTGGTTGGTTGCATAGGGCTTATTTTGATGAACTAATAAAGTATTATGTTAACATTGTAAAACTCATATATGCAGAAAATATGGCACGTAGATATTAAGAATATACCATTAAGAAGGAAAAGTAAGGGGTAGTTTGCTTTAAGAAATTGTTTTCCGTTTTCATTTTTTATTTCCCCTTCTAATTACAAAATGCCACATTGTTTTCATTAGTTTTGTGTTTTCAAACAAAATGAAAAAACATTTTCAGAGTAAACAGGTCCTAAGACATCTACACTTGAAGGAGGAAAGATAAGCAGCAGCCAGCACAAGTTCTATAATGCTACAAAAGATACAGGAAATATTGAAACCTATGTTCCATTATGAACTAGAATTTAATATGCATATTTCCATACCCTTGATAAAGCCAAGATGCACCTCCATCCAATTTTATTGAAATATCTTTCACATTAGACCTGCAGTCCTTGAGTTTTAGCTTCAGGGACCCTTTCTGGTTCTTCAAACCCAATGTAAGTCCTACTTCCATGCCTTCAACCTTTCCAGCAGTAGCACTAATCAAATTCCTTTCTGATTACAGTCGTGAAGAAGATGACAGATGTAAACAGAAATAATAGTAAAAATATATATACATATAGTATTTTAAGCCCACACAAACAAGAACAATTCTTTACCAATATAAGAATATTCCCATAAAATAAGTAAAATAAGAATACAGCAACTAAATCCCATACTGAATGCCATAGCACAGTTTATAATTAAACAAGTTAACATTGTTAGATACCAAAATCCACAACTGAAAAAGACACAGTATCCTTCAAATCACAAAGCATACCAGAAAACTAGTAATCAATAATCCCACTTACGACACCACCTCTTTAAGTTCCAACGAAACAAGAAGCAACAAGTGAATCAAAGAAACTAGCCCTCCCCCATAAAAAGAATATGTTTCAAATAACAACTAGCAACACAATTTTTCCATAAATATGAATTGAATTTTGATGCATATCATTGCCCACTTATCAGAAACCGTCTTGGATATGACTTTTAAAATAATTATTATTTATGAAATCAGAAAATTTACCATGACAATCTATAATTGGACTGGAAAACAGTATAAAATAGTTTTAAAATTGCATTGTAATTAAGTCCTCTCTCTCTATATAATTATAAACTTAACAAAACAAAACAAAGGATCGATGTCATACCTGAACTTCGGCTCTACCTTTGTCAGAGATCTCAACAGGCACAAGCCATGTACTATAAGAGTAATACCAATTCATGCTCAAACTACAAGTAATCCCAGAAGCTATAATGGAAAATCCAGTCTCCCCTGGCTTAACATGCGAGGTAGGAACATCAATATGATAAATTGTGATGTTGGAGAGCACCATGTAGACATTTCCCACAACTGGGATTTTTGCAGTCTTTTCAATATTGGGCAACCGAAGTGAGATCATTGAGGAAATTGCCTTATTCACCAGCAACTCCTTGATAAAGTCAATGCCATTTTGGGTAATCAAAAGGGATATAAAAGCTTCGTTTTTGGGATGAAATTGGGCATGCCCGTGAGTTAATGAAGAGGCTAATAGAAACAGAACAAAGAAAGGTGCCATTTTGATTTATGGTTAGCGAAAATTGGAATTGATCATCTGTTGCAGGACAAAGATAACGTAGGGAAAGACGTACAAAGGGAGAAATCTTTCCCAGGGCTCAGAAACACTGGTAAGGGACGTCAAAAGACTAAACTACCCATTTTGATTTGGATTTTATCCATTTCCAACTCAAAATTAAACGCCAGCTAATTCAAAAAGTATGAATTTAAATAATACCCTCTTCCTTCTTAAACATTAGTAATAGATAACAAATTTATAATTATTAAAATTTTTTATTAGTTTATTTATTAATATTAAATTTATCTGTTTTTATAAAAAAATTTAAAATTATTTTTAAATTATTAATCTATGAAGAAAAAATAATAGCAGTGAAATTATAAATTTTAAAACAAATTTTTAATTCTCCTATCCTAAAAAACAAAAAACAAAATTATAACATTTATTATTTATAAACTAAAATATTTAAGATTATTTAAGTTAAAAATAATTAATATAGAAAATAATTATAAAAATATCATATAAAAAAGAAAAAAAAATCAAAATAATAACTTATATTTAAAAACGGAAGAATTATCATTCTTTTTATAACATAACTTTTGTATCAATATTCTCATTCGAAAAGAAACTATTCATGAATTATAGTTAAATACAGCTATTTAATTTAGATTGCTTGTGTATGGAAAATGCTTACCACTTGAAATTAAGGCTTTTTTAAGGTATGGAGAAATAAAAAGTGCAACTTAGTATATTTGTGAATAAGGTTTTCAAGAAAAGAAAAATAAGGAGATTAGTGTAAATTTTCAATTAGTAAGAAATTAGTATTTTAGACTGTGTAAGAATAAATGTTTATTTTTATATAATTAAAATTATAATAAATAAATATTTTTAAATATACAAATTATATTATAATTAAAATTTGTATTAAAGGAATATTTTTAAATATATAATTTTTATTTTAAATATTTAATAAATAATTTATTTTATAATATATTTTTATTTTTTTTAATTATTGAAATTTTTTAAAAAATGTTAAAATTTAATTTAGATATAAAGATAAAAAAAAAAGATAAATT
>JAMLFT010003936.1:0-20779 GCA_026544285.1 Pachyrhizus erosus | reverse complement strand
TTATCAAATAATTAATTATATTTTTATATATCATTTTATATCTATCAATTAATTTTATTAAATATTTTAAATTTTATCAACTAACTTATAACTTTCTAACATTTTAGCTAACTAGTTGAATGACTGGTGAATTAGTTGATATAAAATTATTTTTAAATATATAACATAATTCTCTAAACTATTCATTGTGTTTTGAAATTTGATAACAAATAAGAATGAAAGGAAAACACAAATTGTTACTAAATTTAATTGCAAAATAGATAATTGATAACTATATACAAATAAAGACATAAATTGTTCTAATATTAAGATTAAAATTAGATAATTAATCACCATTTTTTCTTTTCTTTTTTTTATATATAAGAAGGGACAAAGGCCAATATAAAAAGACTTTACGGGGATAATTGGCCCCAATAAAAGGTAAGTACAGTCAAGAGAAGGAATTTCAAATCAATGCATCCCCAAAGGAAGATTATGACCCTTAGATGCCATGTGATGTGCAACAAAATTTTCTTCACAATAGATATGCCTTAGCTCTACTTGCCAATCCATATTCAAATATAGCAGAAACAACAGCAAGTGGATTGTCAATTCAAAACTGAAGGACCTTAGCTTTTAATCTAAGAGGATTTTGAGTTATGACATTAATTTGAGTTTGGCTAGTTTTTGAACCTGTGCATCAATTTAGGTTGTCCGATTTGTTTTGCGAGCTCTTTTAATAATTTCTTTTATTACTTTTGAAATCACAAAAGAAAGTCTATAAGAAAATATAGAAGAGAAACATCTATACATTGATGGATATAAAAAATTCAATTAACTTTATTTTTATAGAATTTATTGGTTTAACATCTTATTTTATAAAAATGTTGAGAATAAAATTATGTGAATGAATGAAGAAAATAGTATAAATTTAAGAACACATGTAATAATTACATATCTATACAAATTATAATAGATGGCATTCATTTGTCTTAAAGAGATATTTTCTATTATCTTAAAAGATAATTTATATTTAAATTTAAAAATAAAAATAATAATTTAATATTTTTATTAAAAGAGTTAAAAATTATTTAAAATTATTATTATTTCATATATAAAATAATATAAATAAATTCTCGAATGATTGTCAATACTTTTATAAGACTTCTCTAAAATAAATAATGTTCAACATTTTTTATATTATATAATAAATTTCCATAGTTTCATAATAAAGAACATAATAAGAATATATATAATAAAAAAAAGTGTTTGGTGTTTCTATAGTAATTAAAAATCCCGATTTCTCAAAGAAAATAAATTTGTTAACATTGAGTACATCCTTGATTTTTCATCATTTTGAACAAATTTATATGCTACACGACCAAAAAGTCGTAGTTGAAAAAATTGCTTAAATATGATTTAATTTAGAAATTGATAGTTGTTATGTGACCGATCATGGATGAAGGGTAAATATTGAGAGTTAAAAATGGTTACAAAATTGAGTGAGAGATATATATGGAGAAATATTCCTTCTTTAGTATGATCAACCTCTATACCAAGAAAATGCTTGAGTTGTCCAAGTTCTTTCATCTGAAAGCGAACTGACAAATTCTCCTTGGTTTGAAAATTTTCTTCTTCACAATCTCTTGTGATGATTAAATCATCCACGTATACTAGCACGATAGCTAGCTTCTCTCCTTTAGCTTTGACGAACAAGATAGCATATGCATTTGTTACTAAATAACCACTATGAGTAAGAAATTAAGCAATCTTACCATACCAAGCCCTCAGTGTTTGTCCTAACCCATTAAGTGCCTTTCGTAGCTTATAGACGTAGTTAGGATGATCTTGACTCTGAAAACCCATCGACTAGTCCATGTAGATCTCTTAGTCTAGCTCCCTATGCAAAAATGCATTTTTCACGTCCATTTGCCACAAATTCCAATTTTTGAAAGCTGTAAGTGCTAATAGGACTCGTATAGTTGTAAGCTTTGCAACTAGACTAAACGTTTCATCATAGTCTAGTCTATATTGTTGAGAAAACCCTCAAACTACTAGGTGAGCCTTGTGTCTCTCTATTGATCCATTTGTGCGGTGCTTTATCTTATACACTCATTTGCAAGAAATTGGCTTAATATCTTTTAGCTTTGGCATAAGCTCCCACGTGTAATTGTCTAGTGTGACGATTTCTTCTTCCATAGCTTTAATCCATTCTAGATGCTGAAATGCTTCCTCAAAAGTTTCCGGTTCTTTTGCATCTACTTCTTCTACTATGGCGACATCAGCATACTTTGGATTTGGCTTTCTGATTCTTGTTGACCTTCTTAGTGGAGTTGGTGTTTTCGCTCGACTAGGCTCATCTTCTTCACTTGATTGTTGATACACACCAGTTTGCCAAGGACTTTGAGCTATACCCTCTTCAACATTGCCTTTGTCATTTGCATCTTTAGCTACATTTGAATCCAACTAGATATGTGAAGATTGTACCACGTCTTTAAAAACATCTGAGTCTAGCAATACTTCCTTGTCTAAGGACCACCATGAAGAAGCTTCATCAAACACCAAATTTTGGGATGTGTAGCACTTTTTGGTAGTAGGGTCACAACATCTCCATCCTTTTTTTGATTGTCATATCCTACAAAAATTCATCTAACAACTTTCTTGTCTATTTTGCTATGTAAATAATCAGTTACAAATCCATAGCAAACACATCCGAAAACTCTGAAATAACTAACTAAAGGTTTCATGTTCCACAATTTTTTAAAAGGGGAAATAAAACATAACCTTTTATTGAATAAGCCTATTGATGACACATGCAGCCGTCCTCATTGCTTCTGCCCAAAAATGTCCTAGTACATTCTTCGCATGAAGCATGCTTTGACAAATTTATGCCAAATGCTTATTCTTCCTTTCTGCCACGCCATTCTATTATGGAGTGCTAACATGTGTGAACTGATGGCGTATTCGACATTCTTGAAGGAAATTGCAAAATTCGTCTGACGTATACTCTCCCCCATTGTCACTAGGTAGACAACGTATTCCTTTGCCAACTTCTGCTTTTGCTACCTCTTGAAACTCTTTGAACTCTGAAAGAGTTTCAGATTTTTCCTTTATGAAGTAAATCCACACATACTTTGAGAAGTTGTCAATGAAAGTCACCATGTATCCATCCTACCAATATAAGCTTGTTTAACTGGTCCAAACACATCAAAGTGAACCAACTCTAACAGTTCCTTCGCTTTAAATTTGGACTCTTTGTACAATAATTGGTGCAATTTTCCATACTGACAACCTGCACATACAGTGCCTTTTCTCACTTCAAGGTGTGGAAGTCCCTTAAACATTGACCTCTTCATCATCACATCTAATTTGGAATAGCTAATGTGACTTAGCCGCATGTGTCATAAGTTTGTTGTCTCATTCCTTCTCATCCTGTCTACGTATGCGATTTCTGCAGAAATTATGTAAACTGATTCCAACCTCTGTCCCTTCATCACTGGCTCTTCTATAATCTCTAGGTTTCGATAAACCTTCACATCTTGTGGGCCAAAGAGAACAAGATGGTTAGAAGAAGTTAACTATGCCATCGAGAGAAGATTTTTCCTTATACTTGGGACATGGTAAACATTTTGGAGTGACACCTTAGTATAACCATGTTGAGGAGAAACTATCGTATTACCAATGTGAGCTATAGGTAGCTTTGCGTAGTTTGTCGTCATGACCACCTGACTTCCCTTATACTCTGATAGGTTTTGTAGTTTCTCTTTATCACCCGTCATATGATTTGAACATCCCGAGTCAACAATCCAATCTTTCTCATAATCAATTTGTTCTGGCGTTGTTACTTTGAAAGCTAACTCTTCTCCTTCTACAACAAATATTGTCTCAGCATCCCATTCATCTTCACTTTTGGAAGCTGCCACGTTACTCTCTACTGATTTTTTCTTCGACCAACAAGTTTTCACCATGTGACCCTTCTTTTCATAATTGTAGTAGCTCCCTTCAAATTTTTACCATTACCTTGATTCTTCGAAGCTCCCTCTACAAGAATGCTCCCTTCATCTTGATGATTTATGGCCTTGTCATTATTCTTTTTGGATCCACTGGTGGCATACTACTTGGAATTCCTCCTGCTTCTATTGGCATAGAGTGCCTCTTCTTCCTTTTTCAACAAGACTATTCCCATTTGCTTAGCTAAGGCTTCTTAACCAGCTAGCAAATTTTTGAATTTTACAAGTGACGACTAAGTTTGCTATCCTTGTATGGCAACAACAAAACTCCTGAATTCTAGCTTCAAACCATGGATGATGATTCGCTTCATCCTAGTATCACTAATAGGAGCCTCTAGATCCAACTTAAAAATCTCCCAGCAAAATGACTTCACTTTATGCAAGTATTGCGTGATCGTTATGTCACGTTGCGCTACTGACAACAACTCATTCTCTAAGAGTTGGAGCTTCATATCGTTCTTCTTAGAGAACAACTTGGCGAACGTATCCCAAGCTTGTTTAGGTGTTTTCGCATCCCATATATGCTCCAGCACATCCTCTTCAACTGTCGTCTTCAAAAAGAACATGGCTTTGCCTGCTTTAATTTTCCACTTCCACAACGTACCATGCACATCCTCAGCCTCTGGTTGTGTTACTTCACTATCATTGATGACCTCCCACAAGTCTTGACCTTGCATGTATGGCATCATGCAAGTAGACCAAAAATTGTAGTTTTGGTTGTTAAGTTTCTTAACACTACCAATGACTTGAAGATCACCCATCTTAGCAATAAAGCTGCTCATCAAAGGCCCACGAACGTTTGGCTCAGATACCAAATTGTTGAAATAACAAGCGGCAAGAAAGATGTAAACCTTTTGGAATGAGAGTATTTATTCAATGTTCACAATTAACTTTATATAGGCTGATGGGTCAACGGTACACTTACAATGTTCTCTACTTTCACTGCTAAAATAAGGCAATAAATTCACTAACCAATAATACCAGAATTAGTGCAACAAACACTAAAGACTCGGTAATTAAAGAAAATTGGAAAATGACTAGATAAATATTAAACAATAATGTCCGCAATACTTGGTCAAGAAAACAACCCATGTGTTGGTGTTGAATTTTTTTTTTCTTCATACTAAATACCATGTATAAAACTATTTCGATATGTGAATAATCTTTAAACTTCCTACCTTAGCCCATTCCTTGTTCAAACCCAAGTTATAACCACCCATCCACCATATAGCCCAAGTAGTTGGTCCACTAGCATTTAAATAAATCCCAAAATGAATTGTTGTATATTATCCAAAGGAAACTCACATATTGAATTAAGACAACATTTCTGCATAGTGTCTGTCTTCTTGCAAGTCAAAAACAAGTGGCTGCAAGTTTTCTCTTCTACATGATTGAAACAAGTATAACCATTATACATTAACTTGAATGTTTCTAATTCTCAAATTGTCCAGGTAATTTATTCAAAAACAACCTTCAGAGCATATGAGATGCTTTAGGAGGAACATTAGCTTTCCACATTGCAAATAATAGCTCATTTTCTTAAGTTCTCGTCCTTGGTTGGTGAAGATAAGTGTGTGATGGTTTAATAGTGAACAAACCTGATTCATCATGCAATCAACACCACTTGTTGGTTTCTTCCTTTTTAACCTTCACTTTGTTGAGTAAAGATAACAACTGCTACACTTGTACATATTCCTACTCAAAACATGTCCTCCTCCACTTAAGACTCCATACCCATTCCTCTCCCACCCAAAATCCTACCTCTCTGTCTTGTTCTTATATCAATAAAAGTCTCGAAAATAAATCTACCAATCTTTTATTACCAAACCAATTATCAACCCAAAATTTTGTTTTTCCACTGTCTCCATCCTTCCATTCCATTATCCCTTCAAACCATTTCTCTTCATTATCTCGTCCACATACTATCCTAATATCTTTCCACCAAATTGAAGAGTTATAATTTTTTTACCATTATTGAGATCCCTTCAACCTCCATATTTAGACCATATATCCTTTCACAAACAACATTGTCGATGAAATAAACCCTGCCACTACTTTGTAAGGAGAGCATCGTTGAAGGTACGAACATCTTTAATACCTAAACCTCCATAGTTACTTGGTTGACATACCTTCTCCCAACCCACCCATGCAATTTTTTTTTTACCTTTGTCGCCATAGAAAATCTCTTTAAATTTTCTCTGTCTTCTTAGCAACACCATTAGGTATTTTGAAGAAAGATAAGAAATAATGGGGAAGAGATGATATATCATAGTTGATAAGGCAAATTCTTGTAGCAAAAGACATAATCTTATATTTATAGGGAGAGAGTTTCTTATTGATATTCTCTAATATAGGCTTCCAAGTAACTTCCATTCTAGGATTAACACCAACCAATATATCGAGGTAGACAAAGGGCAATCTCATTAATCTATAATTAGTATGAAATTATACCTTTCCATCTCTCCTATATCCATCCCAATGCTTTCGAAAAATTAACTATGAGACCCAATACCATTTCAAAACATCTAAACAAAATCTTTATAAGAATTGCATTTTAAAATTTTTCTTCCCCAATAAAAAGTATATCATTTGTGTATTACAGTAAGCTCACTTCCACACTTTGCTTATCATCTAAGAATCCATCAAATAACTTCTTTCTAATAGCTTCTCTCATTAACCTATTAAGGTTTTCTACCGCTATATCTAACAAGAATGGTGCTAAAGAATCATCTTATTGAAAACCTTTTTGTGACTCAAACTCATTTGTCAAACTTCCATTTACTAACCCCAAGATATGTGTAGATGCAAGACATTGACGAATCCACCCAATCCATTTATCACAAAATCCTAATCTTCAAGCATATAGAAAAGAAAGTTCCAATTAACCAAGTCATATGCCTTTTCATAATCCATTTTGAACCCCATACATTTCTTCCTCATCCCTCCTAATCTCCTTTACTGTCTTATTTGCCACAAGAAAGCTATGAAGGATATACCTATCTTCTAAGAATCACTTTGTCTCATATCAATAACCTTCAATAGCAGCTTCTTCAACCTCTTACCAAGAATTTTAGCTAAGATTTTGTACATATAACCTACAAGAGAAATAAGTCTATACTCTCAAATATTTTATGGATCATCAATTTTAGGTATAAGATTGATGAAGGATGGATTGCAACCTTTAAGAAAAACACTATTTAAATGAAACTTGTTAAGAAATCTCATTATGACATCTTTAATAATGCTAAAAAAGGTTTTAATGAATTTAAAATTAAATTTTCTCGACACATGACTTCTCAAGTTACCACACTCCTACACCACTTCTTTTATTTCTATTTCTTTAAACTTCTCTACCTCACACATTGTTCTAGTGTAATTTTTTAGAAGACACAATCTAGTTTTGGTCTTTCATGTTCCTCCTCTATAAATCTTTCATAAAATAACCTCTTGCTTCCTCCTTAACCGTCTTTCTATCTTCCTCCCAACACCCATGAATATGTAACCCTCTTAACATATATTTCCTTCTCCTTTAGTTGATGATAATGTGGAAATATTTAGTGTTATTATCCCCCTCTAACAACCACCTTGATCTTAATTTCTGTCTTAGGATGCATTCATTCCTTTTAGCCACCTTTCAAAAATCTTCACGTGGTTCTATTCTCTTGTTAAGATCATCATTTGTTAGTAGTCCGAACTCCTTCTTTAGATTTAAGAGATTCAAATTTTCCCCAATCTCCTTATACAACTTGTTTACATCCCTGAATTCCTTAGCATTCCACTCCTTCAACATCTTCTTTAGCATTTTTTAATTTCTCTTTTAGTACATAAGCACCCAATCCATTAATCTTTAGTTCCTTCTATTTCCTTTCCACAAAATCTACAAAACCTTTATCTTGGAACCAACAATTCATGAGCCAAAAAGGCTTAGGTCTCTAATTTAAGATATTGTTCTTCAAAATGATTAGGCAATGATTGGGTATGCTTCTATCCAAAATGACTTAAAAGTGAAATGACTTTTTCTCTCAAGACTAGAAATCTATTAATATGACTTTTTGAATTTCCATTTGGCCTATACTAAGTAAATCCTCTTTCCATCAATGATATATCCTTCACCTCGAAGTCTTCAATGAATTGGTTGAAAATATTACAATCCCCACCACCACTTCCCCTTAGCCTCCCTACCCATATCCTTTTACTTGCTTTTCTTACAAAGTTGAAATTTCCCATTAGACATCGCAACTCAATGTTACAAAATGTTTTTACTTGTTTAATCGTATCACATAGCCTCCTCTTTTGTACACCATCGCAAGGTGCATATATGTTAACTAGAACAACTTTGTTGCCCTTTTCTTTCTTTATACCCTCAAATCCAATGAAACCCTCTCCCAAGAAAGAATTTTGTAGCTCAAAGTAAGTCTTTGTTCCAAACACATAAAAGTCCTCAAACCTTATCTACTTAGCCCACATGACATCATTATCCCCTATAAAGATTGACATAACCTTATCTACTTTTTCTTTCTTTGTTTCTTGAATACTTAGGAATTGCACTCGTTTGCTAAAAAAAAAGTCTAATACTCTTTCATTTCACTTATCCCTTGGACCTCTTACATTATAGGATAAAATCTTCATGACTTCCCTTTTTTGCCACTTTTTTTTTTCTCTCAATTTTCTTTATGCACTATTGCTCTCTTTCCTCCATCATCAAAAGTTATTTCACCATGAGATCTTCATTCCCCCTCAAAAAAACACCTATCATTTTCCCCAGCTCCCAAAGCTTCTTTGCCTCCTTTTCTCCTCTCTTACTCCAAAAGATCCTATCACAATTCCTAATAATGTCATCATTCGACATATTACTAAGTGAATAGTTTCTTTTATGAGTTCTTTTCTTCTCTCTTTTTTCTCACTAAGTTGAAATGATGATTGAGACAATGTTGAAGCGATGTAAATTGAATTGCTCAACACTTCATACCTCTTTCTAAGATTATCACGAGTGAAACCTTCTCTTTCTAAGCACATAACTTTAGAATTACTATAAAGACATTGTTTTTGTTGATTTACCAAATTGGTAGCATAAATAGGATGGAAAGAATGGAAATAAGGATATGAAAAATAATATTAAATATTTGATTTAATAAAAATAGAGTGACATTTGTTAGTATTTTTTTATTTCTTACTTATTTTATTTATTTCTCTATATCTTCAATTTTTCTTTATTTTTTTTTCAATAAAAAATTTAACTTCTATTTTATTTATCATCTATTTTTATTTATATTTTTTTTTATCGTATATTCTATTTTTCTTCTCTACCAAACGTACAATAAGAGATTGTATAAAGTGTGAACTATCACCAGGAAGGGGATCTGGTCATGTCAATAGGACAATATACAATATTATCAATTTATTATTACACGCTCTTTTTAAATTCATTGTTTATCATTAAAATAAAGTTTAGAATACATATTGTATTTCATTTCCAATAGTGATGAATTATATTGATTTAATTCATTCTTTAAAAAATTGCTTGTATATAATTTAGTTTATAAAATAAATAAACTACCAATTTTCATGCTCAAACTATTAGATCATCTTCCCATCCCTATATGATAGACAGTTGATCCCTAAATTAGGGATAGGGCAACAGAAGTTACACGTAATAGAATTAATGAAAACTATGCTAAGAGAAATATTTCTAAATTTTTCTTATCTAGACTCTGACAACAATACAACTTATATAACCCTTTTTGCTTGTGATCCTAGGAGATACAAGAGAATTACCATAGCTGGACATTTAAGGAAAATAAAGTTAAAATCTAACTTGGGCCTAATAGAAACTCTCAGCTGGCCCATGATCTAATAAAAGTCATTAAAATGGTAAGGAATATAGGTCATCCTTATGGGCCTAGCTGCTCTAATTGATCTGCCAACACTATCTCTCTCTTTTTACTTTTTATACATTTTAAATGAATTTTTTCATTACACGTCATTCCTTTTTACTTTCTATAATTTAAGCAACTTTTCTTTCCATTTCAGTAAATATTTTTATTGAATGAGTCCCATAAATTATTGTATATCCTTACATTTATCAACATTAATTATTACCAACTTCTATTATTATTATTATTTGATAAAAATTATATCTCATGTAAAAAGAAAAGTTTGGCATCCTACTCTTATAAGCACCTAATGCTTGAGAAGTTATTAATTAGAAAAAGTTCCAAGGGTGGATCCTATTAGGCACCGGTTCTTATTAAGATGGAGCAGTATAAGTATACTTGGGATAGAGATGAACTTTCCACCTCTCCTAAATAGATCTTAAAATAATAAAATAATTTAAATATTTTTTAAATATATAATATTTATTAACTTATTTCCTAAATTGATGTATTTCAATTAAATTTAGATATTGATGTGAAGAATTCTTTTAATATTGAAAAGACTATTTGACATTATTTTTAATATTTTTAAGACTGCTTAATTAGTTTGTTTTATTTTAAAATCATTTAAGAGAGAGGATAATATTTTTAGTACAAAAAAGGTGGTTCATTATTTGCAGCAGTCACGTTAAATTGTTAAAGATATGATTGCTAACAATTTTTTAGCTGCCGCGATGTTAGATTTATATTAACGTTTTTTCTTTTCTCTAACCATTTGAAATTGTTACACTAATTTAATATTTTTATTTTTTTATTAAATATTTTAAACTTCATTCATGTTTCATTTGACACCTTTTTTTAAGATATATTTTTATATTTTTTTAAAAAGTTTCACAATTTAAAAACAATAATATCTTCAAAACACATTTGATTTCTCTTTCTCCTCGTCGTTTTTATTCTCTCTCATCACTCTCTTGAATCCTCCCTCTACTCCATTGCTGTCAACGTTGATTTTGGCCACCATAAGTCTTATTTCCTCAATCTAAATTGATAGAATCCGTCATCTAGTTGACATCTAACAAAGCCAAAAAAAAAAAAAATTCCCTAATCGGAACTTTTACCAAGCCTTTTTAAATCTACTAGACGAGAGACCATTTTTGGCCACCACTTTCTTTGTGTTAACCGTAACAAGACCTCGCTAAGTACTTTTCTAGTGACTTTTATGTTTCACATCTCATTAAGTGCATAGCAAGGTTCGTTGTCAATCTCCAATCTACTAGATAGAAATCTCGTTAGGATTCTTTATCTCCCCATCATTGTGACGAACCTCCAAGGTTTGTGATTTCCAATTCCATCACTCTACTTTCAATTTGCTATCCAAACCCTACTTGCTTCACTTTTTGAGTGAAAAATTGAATTTTTTTTACCATAAATAACCTATCATCTGACTCCACTAGGAGAAACCATGGTATATGCCACTGCCACTCGCAACTCTAGTGAGAATTTTGCCTTTTCAAATTTTCTTGACTAATTGTCATTGTTGAGTCTTTTCTTTCTTCATCTTTTCTAGATAATCTAAGTATTTTTTTTTTGTTTAAGTTATGTGAGTTTTTTTTTTCTCTAGTGAGAAGATCCAAGATATCATTATTATAGGTTGTTTTGAATGTAATTCCTATGTTGTTTTCCAAAAAAAGTGGATTTATTTATTACTTGATAAAGTGTAATGTTCTATTTAATTTTTTAAAATTATTTTATATTGATATTTTTTTGTTGAATTCATAAACACACTAAGTAGTTTATGCTGATGCATGTAATGAAGCCCCGTAGCTTTCTATTATTATGGACACTTGTGTTGACAAAATGTCATAATTTTAGTTTATAATCATCAGTACAAATTTCAAGCAATTCCATGCGAGTGTAAAATATTTTGATTTTGGTTGCCTTTGGCCTTTTCAGATTCATGCATAGTGTTTATATTATGTACATAGGGAATTGAATTTATATTTACTCTTCTTAAATATATTTATTTTTGAAATTTTGAAATATATATAAATATATGACCCCTTGAGAGCATTTTCACTAAAGCAATTCATCAAAATAAGCCTTCAACTGTTTTTATGTTGTTTTACTTTAAGTAGTACTTTCAACTAAATCTGGAAATTTCTTTTGAAATTTTGATAGCATCAAATGAATAACCATGTTAGGTTTCTCTTCATAAAATTTTTGAAAAAAAAAAAGCTAGATCAGACAAGTACCAAATTATAAAAGTAGCCAGATAAATAGTTAATGAGTATATAATTAGTAACTATATGATTCAAATTTAAATAGTTGCATGAACTTATTATTCACATTCTCTCCTGATTTAGTTTGGCAATTGGTTAATAATGTATGTTATCCTGTCTTCAAACGTAGGGTAGTGTGACAGTGTGACTATTTTCTTAAAGATGAACTAAGGATATTTTTTTGTTGAATATATTAAGTGAGTCACCTAACTAAGACTGGTGGTATTAAGGATGACCTTAAGCTTTTAATGGATGAAAATCTACTTTCACAGGTTAGTTTTTTTATACCTTACATAATCTGGACTGGTTCTACTTATTATGTCGAATAATTGCATGAAATTGTTATAAATTATGATTATGATTTATGGACATTGGCCCCATTTGATAGAACCATGTCAGTCGAATGTTTGGAAAGCAAAAATTGGAACTAAGATGACATAGTATTTTATTTTATTTTTCACTTTTATATGAGTTTATTGGACATTTTTCATCTCTGGAGACATTGGTTTTGTTATTGATGGTCACTATTAAAAAATTTCTAATAAGATCAACAATTCCACTCTTAAATTACCTTCTTGCTTTAGAAGTTTATGAACCTTTTGCCTCTCCTCTCTGCTTCAATTCCTACAAGGTTTTGAGTTGTGTTTTAGAATTTATGATTATCTAATATCCTAAAAATGTAGTAGAAGTTAGCTAACTAGATTTTGCCTATGATCGAAAAAGAGAAAATATAGTATTTTTTTTGCAAACAATAAAAGCATTAGAGCAAGCAAGTGAACTCTATATAAAGACTTATTAAAATATTTCCCTTTTCCTGAAGTCATGATATAATTGAATGAAGCAGTATCTATATTGTTCCAATGATAGTGGCACCATTATCAGGTAGGCATATGCCAAAAACATCCAAGTTGGGGCAACTTTTGATGCTCAACGCTTTCTCATTAGTCAAATGCAAAAGACATATGAAATACAAATGGAGAGATATGTCACTAATAGTTGTAGCAACATCGCATTTACTAGGGAAGTTGGTCGTACATAATACTGTATGAAAGAAACATACTACAACAAGCATTTTACTTTAGCAAAGGAAGGTTCAAAAGAGAATGATATTGAAAGTTTAAAACTAGAATGATATTAGTTAAGAACTAATATCCTTTACTGATTTTGCAAGATGCAGATGTGGTTAGTAAGTGTCTAAGAGCTCTGCAAGATCTTGTCTCTTGTCACTACAAAGAGATTAGTAATGGTAATATAGGTTTGGGTGCCACACTGTGGGTCATAAGGATTCAAGCAGAAATGTTCAAGGTCTTTTGAGTTGTTTCCTTCCTTCATTGCTGCAACTACTCCTTTTTTAGGATTACAGGTGACAATGCAAAGGAAATTTTTTTATTCATTGACAAAATTTTTTTAAGAACTTTTATTCATTGACAAAAACTATATTCTAGAAATTAGTCTTCAAAATAGGATATTTTTAAAGAAAAAAAGCATAGAAAATGCAAATAAAGGTACATTTTGTAATTGGAGTGCATTTTAGCAATTGCTTAATCATTTATAAGATATGTTATTTAGTAATCAATCACATCTCTACAAAGTTCAAATGGTCTAATTCAGTCTTCAAAAATTTCAAAAGATACGCTGCAAGATGTTCATATCTTCTAATTTTAAATTAAACTTAAATATAATTTTAATTTATGTAAGTGTACAATCTTTATAATTTTTTTAAGAATGCTAATGATATTTTTTTTAATATTCTCCTTTTGACACTTCCTGTATAATTAGTCAGAATTTATTGAAAAATATCAATGTGGATCTTACTTCTTATTTAATGATTATCTCTCTTAATTTAGAAATAAGACCTATTAAAATCTGTAATTTTTAATAAATTATCAATAATCATGACAAAAAATATTAAAAAAAAAATGATAGAGAAAGTATTACAAACATTCCTCTTCTTTTTAAATCCTTGTAATTTCTTTTAGTTTAATCTTAATAAGTTAATGTCTTTTTATTTTTGGTCATTGTTAACAAAGAACTATTAAAAAAAACGTTAACAATAACATCACAGTGCACCATGTTAATAAAAATGATGTCATTGCATATTGCATCATTAATGTCACATTAGAAAAATATCACATCAATAGTATCATGTCATCATAATGTTAGAAAAACTAAAAAAATTATTAGATGTATTCATTGGTTTAGATCAATCTAACGAACTCAAGAATTTAATCTAAACCAATTAAATTGCTTTTCATTTTTAATTTAATTAGATCCAACATAAATCAAACTAATCAAATTTGACGGTAATTAATTTAAATATTAAATTTTTGATTTATAAATCTATTGAACCTGAACTAAACCAATAATATAATTTTTTATTATTAATTATTATGCATGAAGTTTTATAATCAATTACAACAAAGTATATTGTTTATACATTTTGATGATAAGATTTTGTGTGAATCTTTAAATAAAGCAATACAATTTTTTCTTCCTTCCCAAAATAAATTTTACAAATTCTATAATCGAAGATCCAATTAATATTAACCAAACTATCCAATTAATATTAACCAAACTAACCTGTTCTTGATTTGATTGGTTTGGTCGGATTGTGCAATAAAAATTGAAAAAATCCAAATCAATAGAAAATGATTGATTAAGATTTAATTTTCTCCCACATCCAATCCTAACTAACTTATGAACAACCTTAGAGAAATGAAAAAAAAAAATTACAAAGACAAAAAAAACATGTTTATAGACATAAACAAATATCTAACCTTAAATATAATGTATAAGGTTAATTTAAAATTAATACAAAATATAAAATAAAATGATTTAATTAAAAAATTTAAAACCATAGGATTTAATTAAAAATGATAGAATTAGAGAAAAAAATATTGTTGAATTGATAGAAAATTTCTACTTATTTAAATTAGTGAAAATAAAAAATATAAATAGCATGAAAATTATTTTTATACTAATTAAAAATAAATTTAATCTCAACAATTGAGACTAATAACTTACATACATGCATGTATAAACAAATAGTCAAATTCTTGAAACTTATTTTGCTTCAATCAATGACTATCGTTATAAACTTTTCATTATAAATTTTAGTCCTTGTTATAGAAGAATCAAATTCTATATATAAAATATACATAAACAAACATTGGTGGCTACATACTATAGAAGAAAATTTAAACATACCTAAAATATGCTAAAGGATAAACATGACAAATAGATTATAACAATTTAACTTATAGTTTTGTCTAATAATTTTTGTAAACTTCATATAATTATAACAATTTTTTAATACCATATTTGCAACACCTGATTTAGTTACTTTTTTTTTTTATCATTCCTACATGCATTAAAAAGTTATGTCCAACACATTTGATGTTAATAACTCATTGTAAATGTAGAATATTTATCTATCAATTAATGATGATAATCATAAAATGAAAGAAGTTTTGTGAAAAATATCTCAATTTTTTCATTATACATGAAAGTCATGGATAATAAACACATTAATACCTTATTATTCAAAACATATATGAAAAAACATGTGATGAATTTGATATTAGACAAGATCAATAAATAAATATTTGAAAATAATAAGTTGTCTTATTAAAAGAAACTAATGCAAAAGATAGTGGCAAAAAATCTAGCAAATTAAAATCTATGATTTAAAATCTTTTATATTAATTTTAACTTAATTTATTAATTTTAAATTAAATATGTACACTATCTTTATGACTTAAATATTTTTTGTCTATATATATGTCATTTTTTTTGTTCATGTATTGTTTTATTTTTCGTTCATGTGAGTTTTTTTTTTATTTTTAGTTCTTGTATTTTTTTAATCGTTTTAACATCATGATGATGTGATATTTTTGTTAACCTAACATATGATAACATCATTTGGTGACATTAGCATGACATCACACTAACATCATTGTTAACATTATATTATATCAGTTATTGACGATATAAATCAAAAATGAAAAAAGCCTAATTTAAAGGGACTAAAAAAATTTACATAAATTAAAATTATATTTAAGCTTAAAATTATTATTTTTATTCTTTAAAGTTGTACAATTTAAGAATTTAAATTGTCTTATTCTCTTAGCCAATGCAACTTTAAAATGAATAAATTTTCTAATATCCTTCTTAATAAATGACAAAAGACTTAGATGAATACCCATTTTCTCAATTCAAGGAACTTTTGATAACAATATGTTTTTAGTCTACAAGATTAATGTCACAATAAATTGCAAGAAATTGAATTTTCAAAATTAACAAAATGTGCAATTAGTAACATATTTTTGACATATACTTTCTTTTTAGAAATCCATATTTTTATATTACAATTACACTTTTAAAATTAAGTAAATTACATAAACATTTAAAATTTGTGAAATTATATAAATATTTTTTTATTTTTTTAACTATTATAATTATTTTTATGTAAGAAATGTTAGTATAATATATAAGAAAATGTTAATGTAACATTTACAAATATTTAGAAAGTGTTAATGTAATATATAAAAATATGTCAATATATATTTTTTAAAAAGATTAATGTAAAAATAAAAAATACTAAAAAATATTATGTAATTTCATAAAATTACATAGTATTTGTTTGTGTAATTTACTCTTGAAGATTTTCTCCTAAACCCTTTGAAATCTTGCATCACCATTACCACTCGAGTAATAGACTGTGCATGAGCATAGGCTTTTGCAGTCTAAATCTCCTTTAATTGGTTTATAGCTAGGCTAAGTATTTAGAGATATTTTATGTTTTCTGAAATGATTGACAGTGTAGAATAGGTTTTGTTGTGTCAACATGAACATTAGAAGAGTTGCAGTCTTTCCTAAAGCCTCCAAATGACATTTAATAAATTTAGGTACTCTTTTATTTCTATTCATTTTTTCAGTAGCTTCACTATAAATAATAAACCACTGCTACAATATTTGATTAAATCACCCAAATTTCGATGTTGGTAAGTTGCAGTTCCAATAAACACAATCTAGCACACGTATAACTCGAGTAAAATTAGTTGTTCCTTCCTACATTTAGAAGACATATGGGATGATAGCCTTAACATGCTTAGGGAAATCTTCAAACTTAGAAAGATACCATTTCCTAGTTGCGTAACTCCTACCCAGCAAGTACAAAGTAGTCCCTACAGCGAAAGAGAGTGAATACAGCGTCTGAGAAATGAAGGAGATCCCATAAAACACAATAATCTCAAAGAGGTAGTGGGGGCATATCACAAGCCCAAACAAACCACTCTTTGGAATCTTGTACTCCTTTTCACCCTCTCCCCTCAATTTGGATAGAAGGTAGTGGTGGTAGAAGTTGCCAATGATGCCCATCACAAACAATCCAATGCCAGGATACAATAGATTGATTGGTGGTTCTGGAAACCCTTGTGTTAAGTGTTGAGCATAGATCATAGTTGCAGTTGATAGGGAATAACTCAGACTGATGGGGATTGCAGAATCAAGAAGCATGGCGCCACTATATTTGTGAATAAACAGAACCTACACGTTAATGTAAAAACAACATTCTTAATTGAGGTGGAATCCAATAAAAGAACGATGAACAAAAAACTATTGGTTGATTAGTATTTATGTTTTTAACTCGGTATCTCCCTCTACCAGGAGTTTGGAACTAATCTCTTGAGTAAGAGACACGGTTATCTGTCAATCTTACCACACCAAGAATCAATCAATTCCAATCAAAACACAACTGTAATTATTTGTTATCAAGTATTTGATTAAAATGTTGTAACAGGGGTACTAATTTCTGAAAGTTCCCTAACAAAAGCATTAAGACTGATTCTAAAAGTAAATAAGAAATTAAATAAGAAAAATCGAAACAAAATCGCATAATTTTAATTCAAATTCAATTTTTCTACCAAAAATTAGTGTCATTTAAATTCAAATTGCAGATTGCATCATGCAAATGTGGCCTCAATTTCAGTTTGGCAGCCCCCACAAAAATATCAAGCCATGATTGTGGACTGCATCAGATTACAACAACCGCAACACAGTTGTAACCGACAACCATAATTTAAAACCCATTTGCATCATAAACTAGGCATATATAATTTGTTCCACATAATCCATTTATTTCAAACACTTGTGAACACACAGAACCTACACAGTTGAGTAAAAACTGCATTCACAATTGTGCAGCCTACAACTCCACAAAGATATCACAGAGCAGTCATATAACCATAGGCCTGTTGAACACAATAGTAAGATTTTTCTGTTTGATGTACCTCAATATATTATTCAATTCAAAGATGCAATTTAGGCTATATATAGTCATACAAACTCAACAAAAAACAAAAAGAAACAATATTTACACTCACTAACTTCATGCAAAGAGTAATGGATGGTTTCCTAAAATTATGCACTAGTCCATTAATTTCATGCACAGAGTAGTGGATAGTTTCCTAAAATTATGCATTGAATTTTAACTCCATATCCTAAAAAATAGGTCAACAACTGACCACTTGCTAACATTCCCTCCCTTAAACTAGATGCAAGAACATTTAGTTTAATTTTGATGTTTCAATTATGCCCAACATATTGCAAAGTTGAGAATAACTCCAATTTGAGGGGCTTGGTCATGATATTAGCAACTTGATTCAGTGAATTACAGTAATTTAATTTGATAATTCCATCTTTCACTAAGTCTCTTAAAAAATGAAATTTAATATCAATGTGTTTGCTCCTCCCATGAAATACCGGATTCTTAGATAGTTGTGTAGTAGAATTGTTGTCGCATATAATCAATGTGTTCTTTTGTTCTTTAAAGCTTAGTTTCTCCAACACCCTTTGAATCTAGATACATTGACATGCACATGAGGCAGCAACTATATACTCAACTTCGGTGGTGGACAATGATATTACTAATTGTTTCTTTGAAGACTATGAAACTGCTCCAGAACCAAGCAAAAACACAAAACCAAAAGTGTTTCTTCTATCATCTATATCTCCAGCAAAGTTACTGTTTGTGTATGTTACAACATTTGTGTTTCTCCCTTTCTTATAGTAGATACGTAATTCAGTTGTTCCTTTCAAGTACCTCAATATCCGTTTAACTGCAAACCAGTGAGATTTAGTAGGACTAGACATAAATTTGCTAATTAAGCTTACTCCATACACTAAATCTGGTCGAGTTGCAGTCAAATACATAAGACTGTTAACTACTTGTTTGAACATAGTTGCATCAATTTTGGTTTCTGCATCATCCTTTGACAGTCTTGTGCTTGGAACAATTGGATTTTTAACTATATTACAGTTTTCCATACCAAATCGTGATAACACTTCATGAGCATATTTCCTTTGACATACAAAAATTTCACTTGAACTCTGTATAATTTCAACTCCAAGAAAATATCTCATTCTTCCTAAATCAGTCATATCAAATTCTGACATCATAGATCTTCTAAAGTCATCACACAAACTCAAATCATTTCCAGTATATATTAAGTCATTTACATATAGACTCAATTAAAATTTTACGTTCCTCCTTTGATTTTGTAAACAATGTGTGTTCACAAAGATATCTATCAAAGCCATTATGAACAAAATAAACTTTTATCTTGTTGTACCAAGCTCTTGATGCTTGTTTAAGGCCATATAGTGCATTCTTTAATCTGTATACTTTGTCTTCTTCACTCTTTTTCACAAAACCAATGGGCTGCTACACATAAATGTCTTCTTTAAGTTCACCATGAATAAAAGCACTCTTCACATCTAACTGAAAAACATTCCAACCATATTGTGTTGTTATTGCAAGTATTATACGAATAGTATCGAGCTTGGCAACCGGAGCAAATATTTCAGTGTAATCTAGTCCATATTGTTGAGCATACCCTTTTTCCACTAGTCTTGCTTTGAACATGTCTATTTCTCCATTTTCTTTAAATTTGGTTTTGACGATCCATTTTACTCCAATTGGCTTCACTCCTTTTGGCAAATCAGTCAGCTCCCAATTCTTGTTTTTCTCTATAGATTCTATGTCTTTCATCATTGCATCTCTCTACTTCTTACTCTTGATAACTTCCTTAAATGAAATTCGATCATCTCTAGTGATCATCAATGCATTTAGGTTAGCATCATCTGATATACCTTCTCCTCTTTCGTAATCAATCATCCAAATCAGCTCTCTCCGATTCCTTCTAACCCTCCTTTCAATTGGAGTCTCATAATTGATAGGAGGAACGTCAATGCTTTTGGAATTGTCCACAATATTCCCTTCATTTTGTTCCTCAGTTTCTCGATCATCATAACTATTCACAATATTCTCCTCATACTGTTCTTCGGCGTCATTCACATATTCTTCATCTTTTCCCCAATTAAGAATATCTTGTTGGTATTCTTCATTTTGCTCCCAATTTCACCCTTTATACTCTTCAAATATCACATCCTTGCTTATTAATACTTTCTTGTTGACTGGATCAAACAAACAATATGCTTTAGATTTGTCACTTACACAGAGGAAAACACATTTCTTACTTTTATCATCCAATTTGACTCGTTGTTGATATGGTATGTGAACATGTGCTATGCATCCAAACACCCGAAAATAATCAACTGTTGGTTTCATTCCACT
>JAMLFT010003935.1:0-20783 GCA_026544285.1 Pachyrhizus erosus | reverse complement strand
TATTTTAATCTTTTAAAAATATGAAATTATTATTATTTTTACCTAAAATTCATTTCAAAGTAAATAAATAACATTTATTTTTAAAGACTGATTTTTTTTTAAGATATCACATATTAATATTATATTGTAAATACTAGTAAATTTACTTAAAATGACCACTAGATCATTTGTTAAATAAGCATTTTTTTAATAAATGTTACATAATAATAATAAAATTTTAACTTTTTAAAAAATAAAAATTAACAGAAAAATTTATGACATTAAAATTTATTAATTTTATAAAAAATAAAAATATATTTAAGTCTTTATAATTTAATTACAATACAAAATTAATTTAATGACAATTAAAAATTATTGTTAACATGATTGTATATTTTATTTTTTAATAAACAGTATTAAATAAAATATTATACGAATGAATAGGATCAAAATTAATTTAACGCTGTCACGTGACGTAAAAAAATCTTTGTCCCGTCACCCAATCAATTTTGCTTAATTTACGTTTTGGACTTCCCATTTGTTTGTTGTCGCATTCTGTTCTGTTCCGTTCTGTTCCGCCACCACCGACTCGTACTCCTTCCTTCAATTCCCAATTCTCATTCTCATACAATGCAAACCCTTTCTTTTTGATTTTATTTCATGGAATCGGGTTCATAACACATTCCTTCAAAATGCATTCCTTCAAAGACAAAGTTACACAGAAACTCTCCCATCTCTTTCCCAACTCCTCATCGCCCCAGGTATTTATTTTGTTTTTTAATGATCTGCTTTGGTTATTCTCGTTTGTGTTTCTTATTCCCAATTATTCTGAGCTTGATGTGGTGGGCTTGTCATTCTAATCCTTTCATACAAGGTTTTATCAACTTTGCCCTTAATCTTCGATCTGATCTGTATGCAAAAATCTGAATCTGGGGTTGATTGGCCTAGTTATTTTTCATCATGGTTTTTGAGTTTTCTAATCCAATGCATCAAAGGAAGCATGAAAAATTAAAAAGAGACAATTGTGTTGTTTCATTTCAACAGTTGGCAAGTCAAATATAACCTGAATTGTCACCAAGTACATGGGTGTTCGTGACTGTTTTGTATTCACATGAGGAATTTGGTTTTGTGACTTTTGATGTGTGCTTTAGTAACGATTAGTATTCTGCCACCTGTGTCTTTGGTAGCAATAGCATATATAAATATATCTGGTATGGCCTGTGAGATCCATTTGACTGTCAGCTAGTGCCGGAGATTACACATTGGTTTTATGGGCTACGCACGTAATTTATTTTGTTGGTACGGGTAGAAAATGTAACCAGGACAAGAATTCCAACTTATACGTGTCTATCTAGCTCTATTTTTTAGTTGAGCTCTCCTGTTAAAGCTGCATTTGTGGTTATCATCATCATTGTCATTGATGTGAACAATACACAAATAGAGAGACAGCATGTTATCCTTGACTGAAAGCCCTAAGAAGTTCAATAAGATTAAGTTTGTTTTTAGTTGTTCTTTCACGTGTTACTGTCTAGGGAGCGTGACTTGTAGCTGGACTCTCCTCAGCTTGGCAATTGAAGAATTATGGAAAGTTAACCTGTTATAATTTTGTTCACATGTAGCGGGTTTACTATTGATGCCCTTTTACTTTGTCTTTGTAATCCTAACTGACTCAAGTTATATTTTATGTTTTTTTGTATTACATTGTTAGTTTAGATTCATTAATATGATGGTGTTGTTTTGTGTTATACACTGCCAATATTCTTTTTAGTAGCATAGATTTTATGCCAGGACAAAATTCTGGCCAAGATGGATCCAATATTCAGTTTACTTCTCCATCATTGCCTTTGTGTGCCTTATACACAAACTTTTATGAAGTGTTAACTTAAATGTATATATTTGCATTCTTAAGAGTGTAGTCTCGATAGGCCTGAATGTCATCCGACTTATTATCATGATAGATTGAATTTTCAAGTAGTTGATAAGCTTCATTTGGAGGATGATTGCTTTATCTCTAGGTTTATTTCATTTCAAAATTTCGGTGCATCACCAAGCTTTAATATATATATTTTTTATCATAAATGTCCTATGCCACTGCTTTCTGCTTGACTGCTCCCATTACAAATGCCCTGCATCATCATAGGAACCTTGTGCTAATTAGTTCCACATATTATTCCAGGTGGAAAAATAATCACCTTACCTTTACTTTCTTTTTCTTTTATTTTTGATATGATGTTTTCATTGAACAGGATAGTCCATATCATCAAGAGGACAAACCTTTGTCTTCATATTTATCATACATTATCCCTTCAATCAGCTTTGATGGATCGAAGACAAGCAAGCATGAACACAATCTTAAACCAATTCAATCAGCTTCTGCTGGATATAATTATGAGCATTTTGAGTACCAGGATGTTCCATCAGATAATTATGTTGATTGTAGTCACATGTGCAATAACATGGATGTATTGAAAGATGATAATATTAATGAAGATCATACCTCTAGAAAAAGCAGTAGCAGTTCTGAGGTATTTGAAGAAGCAAATGAGCCGCAAACCCCAAATACTTCAAAGAAGTCTCCACTTAATCTTACTGATGACTCTACTTTTATATCTCCCCAATTATATGAGTTTTTGGAAATATGCCTCCCTAATATAGTGAAAGGACGCCAATGGGTCTTACTTTATAGGTAATTTTCTTCTGTAGGTTTTGGTTAATGCGTTGAACAGTATTTTGCTATTGCTTTGAGATATTGATTCAACATTTATTCTTTAAATTAAGGGCAGTACGTTAAAACATGGAGTATCACTTCGTACACTTATTCGCAAGAGTGCTGAGCTTTCTTGTCCTGGTTTGCTGGTATGTCAACCTTTTCAGAACCATTTTCCTGCTATGGTGTTCATATGATATTCACTAGCTGCAGATCAAGGTGTAGTTCCTTTGTGACATTGAATTATTGCCTGTTATGCAAAACTGTTAGATTGTGGGAGATATGCAAGGTGCTGTGTTTGGCGGGCTGCTAGACTGTCCCTTGAAACCTACAGCAAAGCGAAAATATCAAGTATGTAAACTCTCTTTTTTGACAGATAATGCTTCTTTATGAATGCACTTCTTCAACTTGAAGTATGATTTCATTTTCTCTACTGTGGTGATAGGGAACAAACCAAACTTTTGTCTTTACAACTGTATATGGTCAGCCAAGGCTGTTTCTACCTACTGGTAAGGATTCTCATCGATTAAATGCATTTTGGTATGAATATGTTGGAACTAAGGAAAATGTCATAAATTGATGCATTGTCTGACTTGTGAACAACTGGACAAGTTCATATCAGCAAAAATGGCATTTACATGTGTTTTAAGGTCAAATATCTTTTCTTAATTTTGATCTTGCAGTTATCAATATTCACTAGGACCTGGATTTGTATGATGTTGAAGCATGTGAGCTTGCCATAAAAATAATCTTTTTTGTAATATAATATAGATGAATCCTATTGAATGAATGACCCATTATCACCTCTTGCATGCCCTCTTCTAATTTGAGTAGCAATTGAGAAAGGTTTGGGATCAACGTGTGGGGTAATCATTTAGTGTCAGTTTTTAACATGTATTGCAAATGTGGCTATTCACTGTACTTTGGATCATTTCAGAATTATTACTTTACAATACAAACATGAGCTCTTCACTATAATCATACGGTTTAGGATCATAAAAACCTTTTGAGCGGTTTCTTCTAAAAAAAAAGGCATTTTCCCATGAGCATGTCAATTTGTTTTAATCCTTTTGACCATTGTACTTAGTAGGGATTGACAGTTTACACGTAGCAGAAGGTAAGGAAAGGAAGAAAGAATATTAATTTGTCACCACCTGCCAGTAGAGATGTTGGATGTTTTCATGTCTGAGGTTTTGACAATTGATTGGTTAGGTTAATTGCGAGTTGGAAATTGCAACCATTAGGAATCCTTACTACTTTACTCTATGTTAGGAACAACTAAATTATCTTTATTCAGGTCATAAGCTCAACTTTTATTATATGTACGAGAAGTTTCTTTTTTCCTTTTGAGTTTCTTTGAAATTGTGGTGTTCTAACTGTATATATTTATGTGCAGGTGTCAATCGATACTACTACATGTGTTTGAATGACTTACTTGCACTTGGTGGTGGGGGTAACTATGCTTTATGCTTAGAAGATGATTTGTAAGTATTTAATAGTGCTGCTTAGTAATTCCAGTACATTTTAATTGTAATTGAAGTACCACTACTGGAATCTCTTCTTGAATGCCTCCTTTTTGGTTGAAAAGGTTAACTGGAACTAGTGGACCTTCTGACACATTTGGAAACTCATGTCTAGCTCATACTCCAGAGTTTGAGTTGAAGAATGTTGAGGTAACATTCTTACTATTAGTGTTTGTTTTCTAGCTCACAAGTTGCAACTAATTACTAAGTGGCTTTCATCCCCAGATGGCTGGTGCTCAATTCTTTTTATATACTTTGCATTAGCTTTTGTGCACTATCCTTTTTTGCTCCTCCATCTAATTAACTTGCTATTTTGCCTGTTGTGCTGCTTCATGTTGGCAATCTGGAACCTTCCCTAAATATTCTTTTTTCTTGTGGTTTATCAATGCTACATGAAACTTATGAATTGAAATAAAACTTTGCTCTACATACTGTCTGTGCCTTCCTCAGTCCCAACCCCATGAAAATGATGGAGGGCAATGCACATAAGTTCCTTTCTTAATGAATAAATGGTATAAAATTCATGAGTCCAATCTCTTGTCACTATGCAAATTTTTATATTTCTGATAACTAGAAATTTTTGAAAACAAATGGTACTGGAACTCTGTAAGAAAAAGGTACTCATGATACCCAAGTTTGGATACAGAAGTGGGTTTTAATTTTTCCCAAGCTAGATTTTCATTGTATAAACTTCGTATTCATTGTTGTAGTTCATTATATGCCTTGCATTGATTTTGTCCATTGCTTGTTACTACTACTATTGTTCTATATTTTTTTATTTCTTTATATAGAGTCATGGCATGATGACTTATGATTTATTCACCATATTTCTATTATGTGCAGTTGTGGGGTTTTGCACATGCTTCCCCTTTTCAAGGCTAAGATCGCTTTTGTTTGGATGTCCAAAAGAAGCATCTCTTTCTCCTTCTCCTATTTTTCTTCTACTCTTTGGATGTAGTTTAGTGGTTGATCAATTTGATGTACCGTTGCTGTCAGACATGTCCCAAATTCTTGTAGTATATTTATGCTTGAAATTCCATTTTTTAAAGGTTTGGGTTTGCGAAAGCCGAATGGTCCCAACAAGGTTGTTTAGTAGAATGTGAGGTACATAATCCACTCACTCAACTATCAAGGAAATAAAGCACTAACTAGGCTACTTTACATGCATTATTATTCGGTTTCCTATGGCATTAACTAAAGGCCAGGTATACAACAAGAGAAGTTTGTACCACAACTCTGTAGCTACAAATATAATGTTGGTTTTACAATTTTATTTGACAAACCAAACAAATTAGGGGCAAGTCATTTGGTGGATGGTGTAAAGCAGTGTCACTACGCTCTCGCTATGCGTTCAAAAATAGATTTGGATGTCTATAAATGGGAACTGGTTGACTGCATGACTTAATTAACAGTATGTACAAGTATAGATATTGTAATTTAATTGGCTCTATTTCATGGCTTCTAAGCCTTGAAGTGTAATGAAATATATATGTTTGATCTATTTATGATCTCATCTTTTTCTTTTTACTATTTAATTGCTTGCACTTCTGCTGTAAACAAAAACTATTGACGATGAACTTTTGAGAATTTCCTTGTAGTTATTAGTGCAGTTAGCTCTTATTCTCTATATCATTATGATGTAAAAAATCTTTTGTTATTATAGAAAATTTTCTTTTACCAAATGTAATTAATCATTGTCTAGGTATGCTTAAATTATTTCTGAACTCTGGCCTTCAAAATTTAATTTGGGTACGCTTTTTTAGGTGGTTAAATAATGGCGCACCATTTAAAAATAAAATTATAATTATAAAAGGTATTATTAAAAATGCATTTGAATATAACTGATTTCACATAAATCGTTCGTATTTCAAAAATTTCGGAATAAAAGTTTGTCATATGTTTATGTCGCAAGGTAGTTGTAAAAGTAAAGCAATAATTATTTAGCATGAAGTAGAAATATTTAATGTGTTTGATGTTGCTTAGATTATAGTCGTCGAAACTAGAATATAAGAATCAAGAGCTCAAAGCGACTAACGACGAAGTATTCTTTTATGTGTTTTTGGTCCAACTTTTCAAGGATAAGAAATAGACTTTTAGCCCATGTTCAAAGTTCGGAAATTGGAATATGAAAAAATAACTATATTACGATTATCTATTGCAAGATTTGTCAAAGAACAATAAAATTTTAACATAAATTATATTTCATTCCATTTTAAGAATTGTTTGTTTAAAATTGTCCCCCACTTGAGTTTAAATTTTGAAATCCATATATTTATAAAGTTTATTAATTTAATTATTTTTTGGAATTGAATTATAACAAACAGTTAATTCGATTTTATAATGAAAAAAAAATCAGAAACTCATGCTTGAAAAGTTTTTTTTTTTGTATGATTGGTTATTAACAATAATTATTGATTGATTTTTTAAGTTACTTACTTCTTGAGTCAACTACTTGTTCTTTTTTAAGAAATGTTTTAATTAAAAATAAAGATGTATAGACCGCAGGTCAGTTCGATTCTAATATGCGTTGGTTTGAATATTATGTCAAATTTGATATAATTCAATTAAATATAAATTTTTACTGTATTATATTATTCATTTTTTATTTTTGATTTATCTTTATATTATTAACACTTTTTAAAACACTATATTAATACATCAATACTTTTCAAATAACACAATTTTACCTTTGTATTTTTTTCTTTCACTTTTAATTAATTAATTTTCATCTTTTCATCAAAGAACTAACTACTTTGATGATTAGTTTGATATAAGAGTATATTTGCTTATATGTAGGAAATCTAGTAAACTAGTTTTAGTTGTTACTGATAATGATCTTTAGCCAGTTTCTATTTGTGAGTACTTAGTAGGAGGTATCTTCTATTTCTGGTTTATTACTATTCTCCCAAAAGTTGGTAATTTGGTATTTGAATTCTAAGTAAGAAACGAAAAAGAACAGAACATGTGCAAAGAAAATAATATGACCAAATAAATTTAGTTTACATGCATGGAATGTCTCATGAAACGAATTAATATCGTTTTGTTATTATGTTATATAGCAAATCAACAATGCACATGAGGGCCATAAGTTGATCAGTCGTACGTATATCTTATAATTTCTGTTTTAAGGAAATTGTTTTTTTAGTATTTCTTTTTGTCAAACCATTAAAATTTGGTACTTCCTTTATTTACTAAAGACATTAATTGAATCTAGATTGACGTTATCTTCCTTTTAATTATCGTAGTATCGGCAAAAGTTGCGAGTTTTTCTTACTAGTTAGTGCAGTATGATACAATTCACAAACACGTTTAGATGGTATAGTATGCAACATTTGTGCTAAAGCAAATAATTATATTTCACTTTTCAATTAAACTTTTAATATTTTTTATGGGTTTAATTTCTACAGACTGTAATTCTAAAAAATTATTCTGTCAATCAAAACTTTTAAAATAATTATTATATAAATTATATAATAAATTTATCATATATTTCATATAAAAAATCTTATCATGACAAATTGTAATTAGATAAAAATGTAAAAAAAAACCCATCAATATATATATAAACTATTTACTTTTTTTTTACTATAAAAAAAAGTCTATAACTTCATTAACCTGAAAGAAGAAAGATAAACCAAAATACATATTATCCGAAAGAAAAAGTTTCTTTCATAGGTTTATAAATGAAACTTAATTTTAAATAGATTATAGAACATATATAATTTATGTATATAAACTGCAAATTTATCTTTTCAAGCGATTTGAATTTAAAGTTAACAAGAAAATTATATAATTATAGGGATTAAAAATTATAAGTATCATAAAATATATTATCATATCTTCAGTTATATAAGGTCTTTGTATACACACAAAATGGTATTTCTTTAATTACTTCAAAATTATCATGAAGTCTGTAACAGTTTTTTTTATTATCAAGAAGCAAATAATAAATTTAAGACTTAAATATTAATTTGATCATAATTTTTTTTTTAATTTTGATCATTGAGATTTTTTTAATTATTTAAATATTATTATTTTTTAGTTTTAATCATTGCTATTATTAAATGATGCAATAATAAAAAAATTGATGGTCTAATGACTTATTATATATGATATGTTCTGTTAAACTTTTGATAATACAATAAGATTGTCAAAATTATTATTATAACATCATTTAAAGAATAATAAAGATTAAAATAAGAGTTACTTAATGTCAAAAAGTAAAATAAAATAAAAATATAAAAAATTCTCGAAAATCAAAACAAAAAAGTATATTAATTTTTAAGAATAAAATTGATATTTAAATCTAAATTTAATCATAAAAATTTTTGATTTCATATGTCAAGATAATACTTATATGATACAAGTGGTTAAAGATTCCGGGTTAAATCTCATCTTTTTATGTATATTTAAATTTTTTTACTTTATATAACCTAATTAATTTATTGTATCATATATAAAAAGAATAACTTGATTTAGTTTCATACCAAAAAATACAAGAGCTCTGGTAATATATGTAGGAAAAAAATGAAAATAAAATAATTTTCTAATTTTTTTCCTTCAAAAATTAACAGCGTCGTATAGTTATTAAAAAATTTGTCATTAAGTTCTTCACTTACGTTGTCATCGTCAAATTAGTTTTTCTTAGATATAGAGAAAAATGAGTGTACCACAGTGATATAATTGACATGTTATGCGGTTGGAATATTAAATTGATGACATTTCATACTGTTATTATACCAAATTAATGTATTTTTTTAAAAATATATTATTGCTTGAATAAAAAAAGAAATGATATATATACAACAATTTATATATCAGTTAATATAATATTATTTTTTATGTCTATTTTTTAATATTAAATTATTTATTATATTTTAAATTTAATATTTTTTTTTACTTTTTTAATTGTATAAGTATAATTTTTTATTTAAAATAAAAAATTAATTGGGAAAGAGGGAAGAAAGAGAGTTTGAAAAATAATGATGAGTGGAGGGAGAATGAAATAAAGTATAATATGTTTGCAATATTATATTCATTATTATCCATAACATAATTTGAATATGTATTTATTTTAAGAAAGAGAGAGTTTGTGAATAGAATAAGGCTGGGTCAACCCAAAATCCAACTCATGAGAGTGGCATGGCACCCGAGAGCCAAGAGGGTTGCAGTCAATGAATGGCCCACCGTGTGTCTCGCGTTGACGCCAGGCTGACGCTTTTAGGGACAACCCCTTGGCCCTATATATCATCATAACTAATTCTTTGAGTCTTTGACACCCTCATACTCTCCATCATCCTAGCTAACTACTCATGACTTCCCCCTCTTTCTCTCTCTCTCCTTTTTCCCTTCTTCCCTATGGAATGTCCTTTAACACATGTTTTTAGTCACCAACACACGTGTGAATTTCCCACATTTTGCACTTCATAGTATAATTATATTTATTTATATATATATATTATCTCTTTCTCTCTCTACATATAGCTTTTAATTTGTGTACATTTTTTTATATTAAATTTCTGGTGTGCCTTGATTACCTCAATTACCTCTTCCGAAGGGATACATACAACACCATGTTGCAGGATGTTTTTGATCAACCACTGCCACCCAAGGCCGAACCACAACAGCAACTTCCCATTGTAATCACCCTCCAGCCAGTCTCAATCATCTTCCATGTTAATGCATGCATGTGTTTTGCCTACCTTATTTTGTGTCATGACTCATGACATGATGTAATCCTAACCCAAAATTCACGAAACTTTACCAGTTTGTTAGTTTTCATTTTGGAATCTCTTTCTCATATTGGAATTCAAGTCCATGGTGATATTGGACCACTTGTTCTTTTCATGCATGTATGAATGATATTTATGATTGGTTTGTTTATGTTTGTTGCAAGTTTGATATATTATTTCCCAGTGCTAATAGAATTAATGTTAGTATGATTAGCTATTCTAGACATCTAGAAGCCATTCTCAAATTCTTTATCCAGGCTTCCCTGGCAATTTGCAGGGAAGAACGGGTTCTTTTCTCTCTATTTATGTAGTTGGCAAGCATAATGCCAATTGACTAGCAATAAGAAATAACGTATTAGAGATTCCGCAATAATTATTAGGCTTTGTCCCCTTTTTTTTTATATTATCTATCCAATCCAAGACAATGCCATTCATCAAAATGTCATTTTCTGAGGGCAACATTGTAAACTGCAAAGTGATTTCAATTTCTACATGATATCCAGTGTGATGGTTAGCCATTTAAACGTAGCTTTCGATTATTGTGGAATATATATCTTTCTGTGGTTGTCCATTTGCTAATTTTGACATTCTTATCAGTTAGAGAGGGAGAGGGGACTTAAAGGAGCAGTTCACATGTAAAGCATTATGAGTTCCTTTAAGTGCCTTTTAATTTCCATTAAATCAGTTTCCAGACACTGAACAAACACAACGTAGCATGCCATGTGGTTCCTTCTTTGTGACAAACATACATGTAAACATTAAGACATAAATTCCCATCCTTTTCAATTTCCCAAAAAAGCCAACCCTCTTGTAGAATTTATTATCTGCACATGACCAAATATAAACACAACTGACTAGATGACACCACCAATCAAATCTGTTTTTGGAGTTCCTCATGATGGGGTATTGAACATTGGTTTATTTGCTTGAGTTCTAGAGAAAGGGCTTGTAGTGGTGAACATTACTGATGCTTACAAGCGTGTTGCTTACTCACTTTAGAATGCTCACTATTTGATGAAGACATGCAATAAACCAAAGTTTAGACTGATAATAACAAGAGAATATTATCATTTGAATGTTTAGACTCTAAGATCATTGCAGGCCTGATCCCAATTCCTCTTTTGTTGATAGAAACAAGTCTGATAAGATCACATAGCCATCCCATCAGTGAAAACAATGTAGAATCAGTTTTCTACCTGTTTATAAAGGGTCTATCAAAATGTTATTATCAACTTGTTTAATAGTTTTTGTTGGTAGTCATGATGCTTACATTGTTTTTATATCACTGGCTGCAGGATGAAATTTCAAGCCCTCTCAGTGCTCGAATTTTCGAACTTTGTAACGCTGATTTTTTCCCAGAGGCTTTGCCAAATTCTGAGGTTACTTCCAGCTCAAACTGTTGCTACGAGGAGAACTCCTCATATGCCACAACAAACATATCTTCAACTGTAGATGTAGAAAATAAGTTGAACAGGCAGAATAGCAATAGCAACACAGTCACCACCTCGACTAGCACTACCACCACTAACAACAACACAACCAACAGTAGTAACCTGTCTATTATCTTTGACTCCCAAGAAGAAATTGACAATGACATCTCTGCTTCCATAGACTTCTCACTATCTCCATCTTTCAATGTTCCCCCATTTCTCCCAGTCACATCCCAGCAAGAACAGTTTGATTTCTCTTCTGTGCAGCCTCAGGTCCAGCTAGCTGCATGTTCAGTTGTGGATGGCTTCTCTCAGTATCCCACAGACTCTGTTGCACCTGCTCTTATGGGGGTTCCATTACCTTCTCTTTTTGAAGAGGACTGCATATCTTCTGTCCCTTCTTATGTGTCTCTTAACCCTTCATCTCCTTGCACTTATCTCAGTCCTGGCATGCCACCATATATGCCCCATGCCCCCCTTACTACTGCCTTATCAACTGATAGTTCTGGATTATTTGGTGGGAACATTCTTCTTGGTTCTGAACTTCAGACACAAGAATTGGATTACCAAGGAGAAAATGGAAGAATGTATTGTACAGATTCAATTCAGCGGGTGTTTAACCCTCCAGAACTTCAGGTATGGATGATTTTCAAACTACTTAGCTAAATTCTCTATCATTGCCTTTCGTTAACAATACCATCCAAATGAAAAGTGTTCAGTTCAAATGTTTAATATGCTCGATATGCTCAGTAATGAGATAATTAGAGAAATCCATTGTCCAAGGAATTTTTTTTATATTTCTTATGAAGCTGAGTTGTTGTTGTAAGCTTGCTATTTCAGGATTCTAGTCCGAAAGGTTGTAGCAGTAAGGTTCTTGAAAATAAAGGGGCGCTTTACAAGAGGTGAAAAGTTTGCAAAAGATAACGGCCTACAAATTTCTAACCAGCTGATATGACCCATAGAATATATGCCCATATCCATCAAAACAGTAGCTAGCATATCAACCCCTTTATAATCTCATTCTCACCTGTAAAAAGTAGCATAAAATCTGAGCTAGCTAGTAGCAGGAAGGAATCGCAACTTTCCACAAAAATTGATAACAAACAGCATCGCAATCACCAGAAAAGGCCCACTTCATGAGTGGTTCTTTTTGCATATCGCTTTCCAGAACCTCTAACTAAAGTTAATGATAGTTTGTGATGACCAAGTTTCCTTAGCGTTGCAGGAAAGTAACTGAGATTTTGTTTGTAATTTATTTCCCAGGCACTTGGTACTGATAGTCAGCAATTAGTACCCGGGGCTGGTAGTTCTGCCACTCTAACACCAGAAATATCGAACTTAGAGGACTCCTCCTTCAAGGTTGGAAAACTTTCTGTTGAGCAAAGGAAAGAAAAGATCAATAGATACATGAAGAAAAGAAATGAAAGAAACTTCAGCAAGAAAATTAAGGTACACTAAAGCTCCTTCCCATCTCCAAAACAGCCACATCATAAAACAAAATTAGAATCGTATCATGTTACATATGCATATGCAAGGTATTCCTTGCTTGTAAACAACCACTTCTTATTGCATACTTTCAAGTTCAACTAATGATGCAACCAAATATGCAGTATGCCTGCCGCAAAACTCTGGCAGATAGCCGACCTCGGGTTAGAGGAAGGTTTGCAAAGAATGATGACTTTGGAGAAACCAACAGAACTACTAGTAGCAATCATGAAGAAGATGACGAAGAGGAAGTAAGATTTTCAGGGCTGGTTCATTTATTAAACACATAACAGGATACTTTTTTATTCAAGTTGCTTTAGTTAAAAAAATCTCTATCACTTGCACCTTGTGAATTATTTGTTGATATAGTTTTTTAATCCTGCAGGTAGTTGTGAAAGATGAAGATGATATGGTTGATTCCTCAGATATCTTTGCTCATATCAGTGGTGTGAATTCCTTCAAATGCAACTATTCCATCCAGTCCTGGATTTGACTTAATAGTTTGATCAGTATACCTACATTTAGCTTCTGTAGATTTTTGCATGGCCATATACCACCCCAGATTTCTCCTATCTGGTTTTGATGGATGAGGAAACAGAATAATTGGGGTCCCTAATACTATACAATAAGGGAATGAAGAACATATAGAAAGAAACTGTATACATTTTTTGCAGACACTACCTTTCTTACTACTTAAATGTACTAAGAATCACATGTTGTATTAACTCAAAAATTTTCATCTGTCTCCATGTACTAGTGGAGCTCAATTATGTACTTCTTTTTATAATATAGGGATGAGGAACTGGTTTTGGTTACATTGAAGGACTTAAAGCCCAAGCTTTAAATATTTTTACTGTCTCTGAATCTGTTTTTCTTGAATCTTCGGTTAATATAATAAAATCAATGGTATCCAATCCTCGTATTCCCTGATTTGATTAACCATAATTAATGTTTTTAAGTGGAAAAATAATAAACCTGAGACTCAGGAGTTAGGGAAAAAAAATTAATGAATATAAGAACAGAGCACTTGTTGATGTTGGCGAAATGCCCCTCCCAAATCCCAAGATGAGACTGGCAGCACAGCATGTAGGCCAGCTTGCGACCTTTAGGGTGCTAAAAATCAAGGGCACGTTACCGCGACATTAGGGATACCTTTTAAAAAAGGGCACAAATTATATTAGCACCGGTATCTATCAATTTGATGCAATAGTACTGCGGATAGCTACTAAACAGAAACTAGTAACACATCATGGTCATACATTATACAAGGCAGCTTCTCCGTCAATTTCTTCACACATCCCTTTCCATTTCCATTTCCATTTCCCTCCCTCATCTTTTTAATCACTCTCTTTTCACTCCCCACCCCATCACTAACTTATATCTCTCTCCACAATTTTCCTCATGTCAAAGTCAGTAGGAAATTAATTGATTAATTCATTTCATTTCATCTTATAAGCTTTTATAAATCTATGAAAATGATTTCATCTGCCTCCAACGGAAGCAAGACCAGGGGGGACATGGACGGTGACCTAGCCGGCCTGGGCTACAAAGTCCGCTCATCGGAACTGTGTCAAGTGGCTGAAAACATGGAGCGTTTAGAGAACGTCATTTCATCCAACGACGACATATCTCAACTGGCCTCAGAAACAGTCCTTTACGACCCCTCCAACATAGGCTTAGGTTCCTGGGTGGACACTCTCCTCTCAGAGTTGGACCAAACGGTGTCGTTACACTTACAACATGATATCTCGTCGGAGCTACCCGATTTGGCCACGGATCCGAACCGCCAACTAGGGATAGTAACAACCCTGGAAGAAGACTCGGGGATAAGACTCGTTCACATGCTGATGACGTGTGCAGATTCCGTGCAACGTGGCGATCTATCATTCGCTGGCTCCCTCATCGACAACATGCAGGGGTTGTTAGCGCACGTGAACACCAACTGTGGCATAGGGAAAGTCGCCGGCTACTTCATCGACGCCCTACGCCGCCGCATATTGCCTCCGCAAAACATGGCGTTCCCGTACGAGAACGATGTTCTATACCACCACTACTACGAGGCCTGCCCTTACTTGAAGTTCGCGCACTTCACAGCGAACCAGGCGATCCTGGAGGCCTTCAACGGCCACGATTGCGTCCACGTGATCGACTTCAACCTGATGCAGGGGCTCCAGTGGCCAGCACTGATACAGGCCCTGGCGCTTCGCCCCGGGGGACCACCGTTGCTGAGACTCACCGGCGTCGGACCACCCTCGGCAGACGACCGCGACACCCTGCGAGAGATCGGGCTAAGACTTGCCGAGCTGGCGCGGTCGGTGAACGTGCGGTTCGCGTTCCGAGGCGTGGCGGCGTGGCGGTTGGAGGACGTGAAGCCGTGGATGCTGCGAATGAGTCCGAATGAAGCTGTGGCGGTGAACTCGATCATGCAACTGCACCGGCTTCTGGAGCCGGCGGGTTCAGCAATCGAAGAGGTACTTAGGTGGATCCGGAGTTTGAACCCGAAAATTGTGACGGTTGTGGAGCAGGAAGCCAACCACAACGGAGAAGGGTTTTTGGAGCGGTTCACGGAGGCTTTACATTACTATTCCACAGTTTTTGACTCGCTCGACGCGTGTCCGGTCGAACCGGACAAGGCTTTGGCGGAGATGTATTTGCAGAGGGAGATATGCAACGTCGTGTGCTGTGAGGGACCGGCGCGCCTTGAGCGTCACGAGCCGCTTGCTAAGTGGAGGGACCGGCTTGGGAGAGCCGGCTTCAAACCCTTGCATTTGGGTTTCAACGCCTACAAGCAAGCCAGCATGTTGTTAACTCTCTTCTCAGCTGAGGGTTTCTGCGTCGAAGAGAATCAAGGCTGCTTGACTCTGGGTTGGCATAGCCGTCCCCTGATTGCAGCTTCGGCTTGGCAAGCCACGCCGCTCAGAGACGGGGAAACGCTGCGTTTTGAGCATTGAGTCATCAACAGAACAGAACAGAACAGAACAGAACTGAACTGAACTGAACTTATCACTTGTTTATTTATTTACTTTGGAGTAAACAGAGAGCATTGAGCGGTGAATAATGAATGTATATCTATCTCTTTATTTCTTTTTCTTTCTTTCCACTGAGTCATTTGGGGCCTTTGCTTTTCTGGGTGGTGGTTTTTCTCTTTTTGTCAAAACCCAACGAAAAGTTCTTTTTTTTTTTCTCTTTTTTAGTCATTTGAGTGATACCACTGCCTAGTTAGTCGTTTTAGATATTTGCTTGTCCATGCCCTATATCTAATATAAATATGACCATCATTGGGGGTCTAAATAAATTTAGTTACTCATCAACTTTCTTTATTTTATTTAATTAATTAATTAATTAATTTTAGCTTTAAGTCTTTGCCTCATTATATACTGTTCATTCCATAGATGATATTATTTTTATGAAAAATACTTTTATATAGTTTTCTTTTAATAATTTTAGTGAAAAATATTTTTATTTATTATAAATAATTGTTTTGAGAGTCTTAAAAAAAAAAAAAAGAGATAATGCTAACGTAAACAAAAAGACTTTTCAATTGCTTTTATTTCCCTACTATTTTTCTTTTGCCTTGTAATTCAAAGTTGTAAATACTCTTCCTTTTCCAAATCAAATTTTTCTCCCCAAATCGAAATTCTGCTTAAAAAACTGTTTTATTTTCTAAGGACCACACTCCCAAAACAAATCCAATCTTCCCTGCTTCAAATTCCTTCCCTTGTTTCATATTTAATTATTCAAATATGGCGGGCCATTCTCATGCAGGACAACAATCAACTTTGAATACATTAGCTTTTTTAGTATTTGATATTGTTATTTGGTACCAATATCCTTTTTTTTCAAGCAAAATGATTTAGAATTTGATTGCAACATGTTTCAGAAATGATTTTTTTTTATTTTCATGAAAAGCTTGTATCAATAGTAGGATGATCATGGCATTTTATGAGTCTTGAATAAAATAACAGATAATAATTTTTTTATATATAAATATTTTAAAATTTAAATATATATTTTATTAAAAAATAAACATGTAATTTCAATAAATAATAGTAGTCCTATTACATTGTGTGAATAATATTTTAATAAATCTTAAAAAAATATGTTATATTTTTTCTTCAATTAACTTGTACACTATCCTTTATTATTGATAAAATATTTTATCTAAAATTATCATATTTATCACTTACAAAATAAAATACACAAATTATCATAAACAATGATTTATTCTACCATTTTGAGATGCAAGATCATTGATGATCATGTTAACATTAATGTTTTTCAATATATCCTTCTCAATAGATAAAATTGTAAGTCACTCAACATTTCTTATGACATAATGATCTAAAGTAAGTTTTTATTAATTTTATATTTGACAAACTTCTTTAAACAGTCACAAGCATAGTTAATAAAATATAATTTTAACTTATATTCTTGAAAAACCAAATTATATTTAGCAAAACATTTCATAACTAAATATTTTAACTAAAACTTTTCTTTAACGTTTTTTTTTCTTTCATAACATTTTATTATAAATGTTTATCAATTGTTTGATTTTTGTTTAATCTTATTCATAACTCATTCTATGTTAGAACCCAGACTTTCAATTGGACTAATTTAAATAAATGAGTAAAATTTGAACAATCAATTTTTATCACAAGTCTAAACTTTAGTTGCTCCACTTAATATGGCTTATTAACCCTCCAAAGCACCATGAACATTTTTTTTATACATTTTTCAATCAATTTAATATGTTATCTCATGAATATCAATATGATCTTTACTCCTCTTCTCTTGTGAATTTCATCTCCATCCCTTTGATCCATGGATTTGTAAGAATAAACTTCTACAAGAAAATCTTAAAATTTAAGAATAGTTGGTTGATATGTTAAAGTGGTAAAGGACTACATTCAATTAGTAATAACAAAAAGCAATGAATTGTTTTATCAGATTTATAAAAAAAAAACAATTATCTTTGAGAAATGGGCTGCTCCCAAACACACATTTAATCTTTTCAGTTTTGCTCAAAAGTTGGACTTTTGTAATGTTAAACTTGGGTGTAATCAGATATTAAAAGCAATCCTCTTCAAAAAAACCACAAAAAGGTATGAAAAAGCAATCATATTAACGGCCCAATTGTAGATATCCTACGGTGAGGTTTCGAAGCCCTACATTTATTTAACAAAAAACAAAAACCGATGCCTAACACTGAAATTCACATTATGATACTCACACGAACTAAATAAATAAAAATCACTATGTTGACCAAAAAAAAAAAAAATCTCTCTAAAGCCTCCAAATCAGTGGAAAAATCCCCCATGCAGCCATGCTTCAATCAAGGAGTTTTCATGACCAATAACTTGACGCAAAGAGAAACAGCAAAGAAACCTAGTAAGCAAAACGGAAGACGTATCCCAATCATCCTCATATATATTAATTATGTCTATTAAATTTACATAATTAATGTATCATTTATTTGAAAATGAAAGGTTGCTTCAAATATCGTACCATCACAAATACTGTGTTTGCTCGATATTTTTAAATTGAAATTCTAATGACAATAGTGTATTTGAAGGAGGGAAAAGAACATGATTATAGTAAATAATTCACTATTGTGTCTTTATCTTTGGTTTGAAAATCGTCTCCCCCTCTAATACAAATATTATTATATTTACTAGACTTGGTCTATGAACACAAGCTCTTATGATACAGACAAAAATTATTTATATGAATTTAACCAAAGATGTTAGGTATTTTTTGTTTTCAAGTTTCAAAATAGTTGTTGGTAAACGGCACCAGGCTATGAAATTTACATTTCTTTGTCGAACACAATCTAAACGCAATAATTGTGGACTTCCTGTAAGGAAAAATAAACATTTCATATAATATTCCAACAACCCTATGTCTTTGTCAAAAAACAAATGCCAAACGAAATATAGAAACACTTTTTTTTTTCGTTTGAAAAAATGTGTTATATTTTTACTTGATTTTTAGAAGTATATTAATAAATTATAATTACAATTAATCTTAAAATATATTTGGGTGTACCTTATTAATATATATATTTTAAAAATAATAAATAAAATTATATATATATATATTTCCAATCAAGTCAATGGTTGCAAGTTCGAGAAGCACTGAATTTCAGAATGATTCCTCACATGTGTTTTTTGTGTCATTTAATGTTTTCGATTTAATTATAAATAGTATTAGTGGTAGAGTATACCGAAATGTCCAACCAACTAAATTTAGGGTATTAAAAAAAATGAAAAATTAACCTTTCTCTTCCGTATATCTTCCCTTTCTTGTTAACCCTTCCAAACATGTGGCATAAAAAAAAATTATGTAAAGTTTTAACTCAATATATCATTTTAAGTTAACATATGTTAATTACATGTGCTTCCTGAAAAATAAAATACCAAAACTATTTGTTGGGCAAAAACATCAAAATCAATTTGACTTTTATTTATACTATTGTCGTTTTGTGATGAATTGAATGACTCATTTACTTCTCATCAATGATTTTGTTTTTGATCATTTAATAGCCTTAATTTTACTCTGATTGATAGTTAGTTACGTGGATGAAGGGAACATACAATGTGGACTGACATCTACCAGCATCCAATAACCAAAAGAAAGCTACAGATAACAGAAGACTCTGCCTTAAAACTTTAGTTTTAATTGAATGCATCCTCCCAATGACATTGTTATTGAATTAGTAGATCCTAACTCTTTAATATATTTTTACTATAAAGTATAAATTTTAAAAATTAATGGTAAGATCTTAAAATTTAAGAATCTTAAGTTTATTTTTTCTTTTCACTCAAGAGGATCTCTTCTCATATAATTTTCCTAAATTTTTGTATTACCCTATCCAAACACAAAATCAGGATTTAACACATTTCGTATACCCTTTTAACAGTAAATATATATGACTCTTTTAACAATATTGCTTTGAGGTATTGGTTGGTGATGAAACCTTTGGCAATTCATAGGGTCCACACTAGTAATAATGTGCAACACATATTCATCTAATCAAATTTTCTTCGTATATTAGCAATTAATAGTAGTACCGAGAAAATGGTCCACTCATCATATGTTTCTTATTACCAAAATAAAATCCTCTCCTCACTTACCCTTGAGCACGTCCACCCAAGAAACCAGGTTTTCATTTCGTAATACAACCATTATAGATGCTTTCTAAAATTTTTATAGGCTTGAAGTCATTTTTTTTTCATATAGTATCATCAATGCGTAAATTTAATATTTATAAAAATTTAATTATATATTTAATTATTAATATTTTAAAAATTAAATAATTTTAATTCACATTTAGTTTGTCATTGAAATTTTTTTAATATAATTGTGATTAATAACATAGATAATTATTATATTTATATAGCAAGTTAATAATGTTAAAAATAAAGAATAAAATTTATTTTAATAAATTTTAAAAATTGAATATATAATTATTTAAAAAATTAAATGTATTGAATAATTATTTTGTAATATTATTAATTTTATATATAAATTAATTACAAATGTTATCAATTAAGATCACATTAGGTGTGTTTGTTTTACACACTAAATTACATTATTAAAAATAGGGATGCAATAAAAATTGAACTCCAATCCGTTTTGATCGGAGGTAGGTTTGGGTTAAAATTTTCTCAATTTGAAAAAACGCGTTGAGGCTTAGATTCGGATTTGGGTATGAAACTTTCTGTCTTCATCCTATTACATATATTTTTAATTATTAATTAAATTAATATTTATTTTATATATAATTTTACTATTATATTATATAATTATTATTTATAAAATAATATTCATACTTTTTTATAATTATTAAAAATATAAATTAATTATTTTAATAATTAAATAAATAATATAATTAAATAATAAAATTATGATAATACATTTAATTATA
>JAMLFT010003934.1:0-20784 GCA_026544285.1 Pachyrhizus erosus | reverse complement strand
CATTTTTAATTTAAATTTGTAATATGTCATTTTTTATTTTAATCTTTGTAAATATATCATTTTTTATATTAATATTTATAACGTTAATATATTGACATAACACATCTGATGATGTCATCATTTATTAATTTAACAAAACTTTTGACATGACACATAATGATATCATGATTATGTCATAACCATTAAAATAGACAAACTAGTTAACAACATATACCAAAATTAAAAATAAAAGATTAGATTTTCCTTATTTTATTACACAAGTATTAAATTAAACTTTTAATATATATGAACTATATATAATATAAAAGATAAAAATTGTCAAGCAAATTGCTAAAAAAGGCTCACCTAATAATAAATGAGTGATCTTCAAGATTTCTCAATTAAATGTATTTTGATAAAAAAAAAAAAGATAAAATATGTTTTTTATTTCTTATTTTATCTTTTTTTTTTTATTTTTTTAGTTTCTCATAATTTTTTACTGTTTTTAGTTCTTCATAAATGTTTTTTGTTTTTTGTTTTTTGTTTAGCCTCTAAAGTTAATTTCAATTGTTAAGTAATGACGTGATGAACACAAACTATATGTGAAAATGTTTTGTTGAATTTTTTGGTGCCTTTTAATTGCTACAATTTTTTTGGCAATCTAAATGTTTTTTTTAACATTTTTGGTTATTTTAGAAAATTTAGTATTCAAAATTTTGATTTTGTTTTCTTTTTTGTAACACTTTTTAAAATTTTAGTCAACTAGAAAATTTGCAACAATTAAAAATATGTAGAAACTTAAACAAAAAAATTTAAGAGCAAATTTTGTTCATTACGTTCTCGCTTAACAAATGAAATTAATATAAAGGACTACAAACAAAACACAACAATTTATGAGAGATTAAAAATAGTAAAAATAATCATAAAGGACTAAATAAAAAGATCAAGATAAAATGAAGAATCAAAAACATGTTTTACCCTAAAAAAAATTGAAGTTTTCTCATGTGCAAATCCTAAGCCTACCATGTAGATCATTTGGTAGAGTTATGCAAGCTTTCACACACTTAATTATTAGCTTGTATTCAACATGGTATGCAATCAATAAACATAACTATGCAAATAAGAATATGTTCCACCATAGAAATTCATTCTTCCCTTTAATTTCATCCCTTTCACCTAAATTTTCACATCCAAAGATTAATGCATGCATTAATCCACTACAGCACAATCCCTCTACTTCTAATGACCACCACCATTTTTCTAGCAAAGTTAAATTAATGATTTTAGATTGTTAGCTCCCAAACCTCTTTTCACCCTACATATTAAATTCCAACAAACTTAATTTATTTTTCTATCTCCACTAAAAACATTTTAAACAAAGAATTAAGTTTAGAGATGACATTATAGGAGCCAAATAGAAGGAGAGAAAGAAAATTGACATTTAGAAAAATAAAATAAAATTTATTAAGACAATATAACTAACAAAAAAAAACTAAGGCAATAAAAGATAAATCAAAAGAAAACTAGTTAATGCATATGTGCACAAGTATTAAAAACCAGAGAAGACTTTGTTGGATTTTTATGAGAAAAATGAGAGAACTTAAGATAATGTCTTTCTTTAGTCTAGGAACATGCATCATGTGTATTGTTGTGAAAAATCATAAGAGAAAAATAGGATTGGTACCCCACGAAATGTAGGTAGTGACTCTAGGAAAGTATAAGAGGGTAAAGGTAATCCAATTATGAAATATTAATAGTAAGGACTTGTTTTGAGTCAAGAAACTCACACAATAGGCATGATAATCTCCAACAATTGTTGAGCATCACTAAAATTGGTTTACAATATACTTTCTTGTGGTTGTGATATAACATAAATTCCTTGAATATGATGTGATGCGATGTACCTTAGAGAAGGAACATATACTCCTAATTATTTCCCAAAAGATTAAAGATTCCTTATTGAAAATGATGAGAAAGAAATGGACACACATGCATGTGTTAGTATAACTTAGAAGAAATCACATGTTTCCTTTGCATAACATACTTCAAATGATCACTAACAGTGATTACTCTACTTGTTTGATTCTTGAGACTACATTTCTTTTTACCAATGATTCATAGATAAATCATTTCATTCCTTTTATTTTCTTTCTTTTATTTGCTTTGGAAACTTTGGGATAATAACCAATGTTGTGCTCACTTTCATATAAAAGGGAGGTTGTCTTCTACTTTATTGATTGGAGTATATGAGATCATAACAAGTTACTCATGGAAAATGCCTTTTGCAGCCTTGTTACTTTTAGTTTTTGCCTATTAATACTATACTTTAGTGGTTTAGGTAGCTACTCTAATTATTCTCATAAGTTTGACCTATCCCCCTATGCTTGGAAATGTTAAGATGTCACTATCACATTCTTCCTCGAGTTGAACCCTACCTTATGCACTATTTGGACCCATCATGCAATAGTTTGATGTTTCCTCACCCAAGAGTGTGCTTCCTATTTGTTCTCTCCTCAAGTAGTCATTTTGGTTTTATCCTTCTTGCATGGGTTACTACATCTTCCTTTAAACCTTATGGGTCTAATGGGAGACTAAAGAAAGATGATTATCTAATAGATGAAAAGGATCCTAAGGATGACTCATTAGAGACTTCTCTTTAGAGCTTTTAGTGGTTAGTATAACTGTAAGATAGGTAGATGATAGGTTAGTGCATGACTATTTAAATATAGAACCTTTCAGTTTTATGTAATATTCAGGGTAGCTTAGGGTCCTTTTTGGAATGCATATATTTTCCCCTAATGAGGTTAGTAAGGAAAGCTTCTTAACTTACTTTAATACCATACTTTATGCATTATGTTTGCTTGACTATTTTTATATGTTGGATATGATATCCACATATACTTGTATTGTGATGTTGTATCTTTATAGTTATGTGATTGATTAAATACATCAAAGGATTAATATGTAAAAATAAAAATTCCTCATTCTAATTTAATAACTATCAAACTATATTTTATTAACTAACTAATATATTAAGAGCATTATAGTAAAATAGTTTAGCAAATGCAATAAAATTAAAGGTGTTCATTGGTGATTTTGTCAAGTGTACCAAATCGTGCAAGTAACAAAGTGATAAGTAAAGTCATCTCCTCAAGAACTTATACAACAATTGGATAATTAAAAGTATAATTTATAGACTACAAGTATTGCAAAATTCAACAACCAAATTAAAAGATAATTGCATAGAAATTAAAATATAATAAACTAGAAATTGGCTTTAAAAACTTAAAGAACACTTAGTATGTGTAGAAAACTTGTTTTAAATCAATTGAAATAAATTGTCATGGTTTAACTTCATTGTACTTCCTATCATGCAATTAATACTAATTCTTATTCAATCTAATTCATGCTATCATTAGTCCACAAATTTATTCTAACCTTAATTCCTTAAGTGAGAGAATCCAAGTTTCTTAATTGTATTATTAATCCCTTCAATTAACATAACCAAACTACATACATGAAGAAAAAAGATTTAGCAATGGCTAATCCTCTTTACCCTATTCCTAAGCATAAAAAAATTAGTTGTTTTCCTCAATTCCTTACCCCAAAAGAATTTTCCAATTATAATTAGAATTATAAGATTAAGTAATTGGTTAATTAGGTCAAACACAAACATTAAGCATAAAATAATAACAATAACTATAATTTTATTGAAGATAAACGAAAGTAACAATTACATAAAATTAAGTGAAACTATATTAAACCCCAATGGATAAAGAACTCAATTACTCATATGAGAGAAAAAATAATAGATGGAGAAAGAATGGAAAATGAATCCAAACGCATCAATTTTGTCTTGATTCCTAATGCTCTGGTCTAATCATATAAAAAAGAATCATTGCTTAAGTCTATGGGCCAATAAGGGTTCAAGCCCCAAAAAAATCAAAAATACAAACAAAAAAGTTTTTTCTGGTAGGTTTTGCTGAATAAAGGTTCAACTTGAGTGTATAAAAAAATTATAAATTACTATGCACTTAATATTTATATGCTTACGTAGATAATTACTCCTATTAAACTCACATTTTACTATGATGTCAAGTGCTGGTAGATAATAATGGTGTGAGTAACTGCAATGTTGATTGACCTATGATCATTATTCTAATTGATGACTAAGATTTTGTTTAGATACTTAGTTAATCTTGTAGCCATGACCTTATTTGAAAGGAGTGGTTTTCTATGTTAATCTTCAACTATATTTGAAGCACAAATATCTATCTTGACCATTGATAAAGAGAAATTTGTTTAATTTAACTCTAATCCTTATACTTATAATGTAGCTATTGGTTATACACTTATTTCCCTATTTGTCTACCTAGTCAGAAATGTATTTTCTATAGTAGTTAACACATTTAACATTGCAAATTGTCTTCTTAAAGAAAATTATACATTTTTATTCCATTATTACCCCTTTTTGGTAGCAAATTAGATTTGCATTGACTAACAAGTTTTTTTACTAGTATTTTTCTTGACTAAAACTTTTTGTATTTATTTTGACCGTGAATTGTCTTTAGTTTCAAGTAATTTCTCTTCACTTCTTGACTAACCATTGCTTTTTACTAATACCTAGTTCATTTGATGATGAAAAATGACTTTTGAATGGTCTACATCCTTGATTGATCATTGCTTCAACTAACTCATTTTTTGTGTTAACAAAATGAACAATGTCTTACACAAGTATTAAAAAATAATAAAATAAAAATTAATGCTTAAATACTTGGATATATTAATGTGTGACTTGACGATGACATAAGTTCAATAATGATAATAAAATATTTGATGTGTTGACTCTATATAATATATTTTAGATAAATTCTTTAATAAATATTTATTAGAAATAAATAAATTAAATTTTCCTAAAAAATTAAAATTTACTTATACACATAATTTATTTTAACAAAACTCTAACATTTAACTTCTCCTTAATTATGAGTCTCCATATAAATTAAAATTCACCATTTATCATACATACTTAATGCATTCACAGTCATCACAATTTATAAAAACACTAATTTTAGTCTTCAAATTTTTTACAACCATAACTCCATTTAGGCAACACGAGCATGATTTAAAATGAAATAAAAAATATATATATATATATATACATACATACACTAATAATATAAAAAATTAAATTATTATTTAACTACAAATTATTATATATAATAAATTTATTAAAATCATTTTAAAATTATTTTTGATTGATTGTCTACTAAAATTATATATATATCAAACATCTATAAAATTAGGGTCATAGTTAAATGACACTAAGAGTATCTTTATTTAAAACTAAACAAGACTTATATAGTTTTCTCATCATTTTATATACATGCTTCTCTTGGAGGTAGAGAGAGTAATATTTTCTTGGATATAATTAAATATATTTTGTTTTTAGTTTTATTTTTTTTATTATTTTAATATCTCATAAATAGTTAAACTTTATATTTAGTTTTTTATGTTAATTTTAATTATTAAGTGATAGTGTAATAAGCAAAATTTATGCTTAAAATTTTCTTTTAAAATTTAATGTAATTGTTAGCTACTATAATTTTTTTTGTTAACTAAACTCATCAAAAATATTAAAAAAAATAAAAACTACAAATATCAAATTTTATGAAACTATAAAAAATGTTTAAACATTCACACTCTTAAAAAATTTGTAACAGATAAAATCGTCAAAAACTTAAATAAAAAGTTTTCAGGTACATTTTATACTTATCACACATTAATTAACCGTTAAAATTAACTAAAAACAAAATAAAATAATTTATAAAATTCTACAAAAAGTAAAAAAAATTATAAAAACTAAAAATAAATATTAAAATAAAATTAAAAATTAAAAACATATTTTATTTAATACAATAATTATTTAGATAAGTAATTTTACATTTTCTTCCTCGACACTAACCACTCTAGTAATTTAATATACAATAGTTACTTATGGTTAAGTACCTTTCACTAAAGGTAGATTTAAACAACTCCGGCTAGAGATATTCTTAGAAATCAATTTCTTCTATTCCCAATAAAAAAGATTAGGAGCATGCGCTGTTTATGGATTAAAATAATCTTGAAGCATAGAACCCAAAGTTTTGTCCCCAAATTCGCATTCCTAGAAACTAAATTTTATACATTTCTTTAAGGCATAGTTGGCAAATGGGTTTGGAGTACTATGCTGGTATAAGTCGTATTTCAAAGCTTAGACTAGACTAAGTAGAAATTATTCTTAGTTATTCATGATTCCCTTACCCACCGCCACCTACCCTGCAATATCAAGAAGCTTTTCAAAATGTGGCTAATATTGTATTACATTCATCCCTTAGTAGTTAGCATCCCGCCAATGGAATCAAAGAAGGTTGTGCGTTGGGTTTGTAACACAAGTCATTTGTTCACCTTTGCTGAAAATAATAAGAATACTTAAAGAAGAATAGAAGATTGATCATTATTTGCTTATTTTATATTGGTGTACCCAACGTTCTTTACCATTAATAGTGACAGTTGAAAATAGTTGGTGCCTTTTTATTATCTTGTTTTAGATTAGCTTGATAAGATTTGACGCAGGGCATGTACATTGGTTCAAGAAGAATCTAGATAATCAACAAGCAAATAATCCGTTCAAAGTCGAGCCACCAATAAAAATCCTGTTGTCTCATCTCACTATGCATAACTTTGGAATAAGTGTTTCATTTTTTGTATAAGCAAATTGTTTAAGAGATCTTTGTTAATGAGGGTTACTTATTAAGCGAGATTTTAGAATTATAGCATCATAAAGTTTTATCACTTTGTGATTTTCAAACACATATATTAATCTTAGCATATAACTATTATACAAATTTTATAACTTTTAAAAATACTACAAAGATTTTAAAATCAAAATGAATCATGCATCCATTATTTGTTTATAGAGAAAAATCTAAAGAAAAAAGAAAAGGACAAAACATAAAATCTAATTAAAATGATGACATTTTAAAAAAAAAACATGCATTTTTATCATTTTTCTAGCTTTGTTTATATTGTTAATTAAACAATAAAAAGTTATAATTTTTTAAAAGAAAATCTTTCAATTTTTTCATCTCTATCTCTCCAGGAAGAGCAGCAATCTTGATACCATAAAGATGACAAGTACGTAATAGAGAATGGAAAATAAAAGAAGCACCCAAGTCAGCGTTCATTAAAATCTTTCACTCATTAAGCATTGAAAATGACAGCACGAACTAGAGAAGTTAAAATTATAAGAAGCAGCCAAAGGCAGTGGCGGTGCCCTATTAGCCCACTTATCTTGTATTTTTGCCAAGTCTTCCTTATAGACTTTTTTACTAAATCGGCTATATTAAGAAACACAACTTTTAATTTTTAATATACTAAATTTTACCAATTATCATCATATATTTATTTTCTTAATTCATTTTCACTTTAGGCTGCCTATACACCACAAAAATTGAGTATAGGTTCATCATTTTTCCAAATTGCAAAGCCTCGAAATTGCACATGTCACTCTCAACTTGTTTCCCTTTCAGTTCAGGAGTGTTAAGAAAGAGATCTATCTCATAATGCTTGATGTGCATTTTGGTTCCTTTATTGGAATGGTGGACTTTTGAATTTTTGCATGCCCCGTCCCAACCCTGAGGCTTCCACTTTCACTTTCACTCTCTCCTCTATAACTTCTGGCCCATGTGAACCATTAATTGTGTACTTTTTTCATATCATTCCTCTTTACTGTTTAGTCACCCCTTCTCCTTCTTTACTCTTTTTTCATATCATTCCTTCGAGATCTATCTCACCAAGACACCAACTTTTTTTCTTTTCAACAACCTATTATACTTGTTCTTATCTCATTTTACGCTATAATTCCATCAATTTTGTCATATCTCAAACCCTTCTTGTATTACTGATTTTTATCTATTTTCTTGTTCACCATGATCACCCTTTTGAAAATTTTATATTTTTTGGTGTTCCTTTTGATCCCAGGTTCATCCCAGGTTGACCAGCTTCTCTATGCTGGATTCAAGGATGTGGGTGCCAGCAACCTGACCTTGAATGGGGTGGCGGAAATAGAGCATAATGGAATACTCAAATTGACAAATGAAACCAGCAGGTTAATGGGTCATGCTTTTTACCCATCTCCTTTTCAGATGAAGAACTCCTCCACTGGTAAAGTTTTCTCCTTTTCTTCCTCCTTTGCTCTAGCTATTGTCCCTGAGTACCCCAAGCTAGGTGGCCATGGCTTGGCTTTTACAATAGCAACTTCTAAGGATCTCAAGGCTCTACCTAGCCAGTACCTTGGTCTCCTTAACTCCAGTGATAATGGTAACTTCTCCAATCACATCTTTGCTGTTGAGTTTGACACTGTGCAAGACTTTGAGTTTGGGGACATTAATGACAACCATGTTGGAATAAACATCAATAGTATGCAGTCCAATAAATCTGCCAACGTCAGTTTGGTGGGTCTCACTCTCAAAAGTGGGAAACCGATTCTAGCTTGGGTTGATTATGATTCTGAATTGAATTTTGTCAATGTTACGCTTTCTCCAAATTCATCTAGACCCAAAATTCCAATCTTGTCCTTTAAGGTGGATCTCTCACCCGTTTTTCATGATACTATGTATGTTGGGTTCTCTGCATCAACGGGTTTGCTTGCTAGCTCCCATTACATCTTGGGTTGGAGCTTTAAAATCAATGGACCAGCACCACCCCTTGATCTCTCTTCTCTCCCACAACCTCCTCAGCCAAAGAAGAAACAAACATCTTTGATAATTGGGGTTTCAGTCTCAGTTGTTGTTATTATGTTATTAGCCATCTCTATTGGCATTTACTTGTATAGAAAAATCAAGAATGCTGATGTTATAGAAGCATGGGAGCTTGAAATTGGGCCACATAGGTATTCGTACCAAGAGCTCAAGAAGGCCACTAAAGGTTTCAAGGACAAAGAGCTACTTGGGCAGGGTGGTTTTGGAAGAGTTTACAAAGGAACATTACCAAATTCCAAGATCCAAGTAGCTGTGAAGCGAGTTTCACACGAATCCAAGCAGGGCCTGAGGGAATTTGTGTCGGAAATTGCCAGCATAGGCCGGCTTCGCCACCGGAATTTGGTTCAATTGCTCGGCTGGTGTCGCCGGCGTGGCGACCTCCTGCTTGTGTATGATTTCATGGCCAATGGGAGCTTGGACAAGTACTTGTTTGATGAGCCAAAGATTGTCCTAAGTTGGGAGCACAGGTTCAAGATCATAAAGGGTGTTACATCAGCTCTTTTGTATCTTCATGAAGGCTATGAGCAGGTGGTGATACATAGAGATGTGAAGGCCAGCAATGTATTGCTTGATTTTGAGCTTAATGGAAAACTAGGTGATTTTGGATTGGCAAGATTGTATGAACATGGGGCCAACCCAAGCACCACAAGAGTGGTGGGTACATTAGGCTATTTGGCACCTGAATTGCCTAGAACAGGAAAGGCAACTACAAGCTCTGATGTTTTTGCATTTGGGGCACTTTTGCTTGAGGTGGCTTGTGGGCGCAGGCCAATTGAGCCTAAGGCATTGCCAGAAGAGTTGGTGTTGGTGGATTGGGTGTGGGAAAAGTATAAACAAGGGAGAATACTTGATGTAGTGGACCCAAAATTAAAAGGCCATTTTGATGAGAAGGAGGTGTTGGTAGTGTTGAAATTGGGGTTTATGTGCTCAAATGATGTGCCTGCTGCTAGGCCTAGCATCAGGCAAGTGGTGAGGTATTTGGAAGGGGAAGTTGAGGTGCCAGAGGACTTGAGAAAGCCAGGGGATATAAATCACCAAGAGGGGTTTGATGAGTTCTTGCACTCACTTGCATCTTCTTCCTTTGATAAGATGAGCTCAAGCTCCAATTTTGGAAATAGAGACATGGATTCTAGTTTTCTTTCCTTTGCTAATTCACCGCATTCCCTTCTCCATGCAAGAGGGGAAACAAGGTGATTCTGCATTATACTGAGCTGGGATATACTTTCTTTACTTATCTTTTCTCACTTGATGTGTGTCTCAATTATAGAAGATTTTGGATTTATGATGAAATGAAATGGATAAATTAGTAAATTACAAGTTTTATTATGGCCCTCGTTGGTACACCATTTTGTTTAGTCGTTATTTCCCCCTTCATTTCTTAACATACCCAGGCAAATCTTACACCAATTAGATGAGCATTTTTTTGCTTGCTTCTGCATTTTTTGTGCCTTATGAAAATTATTTTAAAATTGCAATTGCGGTTTGCTTGGACTGCCTACAATATTTAAAATTGAAGTTGCTGAGCAACAAAACTGCACGTGCTTAATTTAAGTGGTTTTATTATTAATGAACATTTTTGTTTATTAAAAAATGCAATTGGGATAATACTTGCGTGTTGATTGCCAAAACTATAGATAAATATCACCGATGCCGTTGCAATTGCCCCGATGCTGTTATTGCTAGAAACTTTTAAAATTAAATCCGTGTTTGGAAATTCATAATTATTAATTTCTTAAAATCACTTAATAACTCGGATGGATTCAGGGATGGATTCAAGGAGGGCAAGTAAGACCTTGCCCCTCTCCTCCCTCAAGATTCTCTATATATATGAGAAAAAATAAAATAAAAGAAGGATATTTATAAAAGAAAATAACTAAAAAATAAGATGTTAAATTGATGTTTGTTTAATTTTTGTTAATAGTAGATTTTATCTTTACTTCTACATATAAAATTAATAATTTTTAAATTTTATTATTATTAAATAATTATTTATTTCCTTCAAAAAATTATTTATTAAAAACTAAATATTTAAATAATTATATAAAAAAAAATGAAACCCCTTTTAATATCTTTCTGGATTCGTTCCTCCATAAATGGATAAGCGAAACACCTCACTCTAAACAGAAAAAGAAACTAACTTATATACACTCAATTAATTTTCACATGTAAGCTGAGTTTGGTCACTGGCCACAATTCCACGTTTACACGCTAGAAATGCATTTGTGTTGCAGCCAGCTTTTTTATCTGAAAAAAAATTAAAAATTTACAATAATTTATATACATTACTCAACTAACTGTACAAAATTCTTTTATACATATCAGTTTAATAATTAAAAATAATAATAGAAAAGTCATCTAATTTCACTAGATATGTTATTCTCCCGCCCTGGTATTCCCTTTTGAATCACATATCTATATACATTCCTGATATTCAATAAAGAGAAAAAAAGTTATTCATCTTAATTCTCATTCGAGATAGATATATCCATCTCATTCTCATACATACTTATTAAAATAAGATTAATTTATAAAAATATATTTATATATATGACTAATTTTAAATATAATAATTAATATTATTACCTATTCCGGTTCTCGTATTCGTTTTAAAAAATTGAATAACACTCATCCGACTAGAGTAAATATTTCCTATTAAAATCGAGGTTGATTTAGAGAGATACCCACATATAGGAAGATTATTACCATTTCTATGCTTTCCAATACTTTCTTGTTTAACTTCTTTACATTATTTATATCTCTCTCCAGTCTCCATCATCTGTTCACTCTCTTCAATTTTTTATTTTTGTATTTTCTCTTCTCTCTCTTGTCTTTTTAGCTAGAGAAGCAAGTAGGAAAGTATCCATTATCCAAAAGAACTATAGAATCACACAATTGGTCCACTTTTTATTCATCACTTTTATGACTCCTTTCTTCCTCCCACTCTTACAATCCCATCCACCTTTGGTTGACAAATAAAGATCCTTTCTTTTGGGTCAATTCACATGTTTAAAAATAGGAAAAAAACTTTCCATTTACTCTAGTACCAATAGGAGAGAGAAAACATAAATGTTTTATACAACATAATATGTTCTATAAAATATTTGTGTTTTTCTCTTTTTTATATAATTTTCAATATTAAAAAGAATTTAACTCTTCAAAATATGATTCACCACTAAGGTATTGAATAGTATGATTAATTAGTAGTTGTATTCACAATACGATGAATAATGTTTTTATAAATTGAACCAAATCAATTAATTAAATTGATGAATTGATAAATTATTTGGTTCAAATAAATTGTAAAGTTAATTTAGAGAAAAATTAGAAAAATTAAATAGAAAATTGGTAAAAGAAATAGTAAAAAACAAGTTTACAACGAGTTAATAAAAAAATTTAATACAATATTTTAAATCTTTTGTTAAACAAAACTAAAAAATCAACTTAAAGTATTTTGGAAATATAGACATGGATACTAGTTTCCATTCTTTCACTAAATCACCTAATTCCCTTTTCAATGGTATAGGAGAAATGAGATGATTCTACATTATACTAATAGCATATCTCAATTTAATTTTGAAACACACGTATTCCTATTTTTTCACGTCAAAATTGTATGAATGACGCAAAAGTTACTTATTCGAACTCCATCTGATTCAGATTTATATTAAATGATCGTACATCTAAACACATATTAATTTGTCTTAAATCTTTTCTCACTTGAGAAATTTTGTTCGTTTTTGCATGCAATGATGTATGTCTCAATTATAGAAAATTTTGAATATGATGAAATGAAATGGGAAAGTCTCTAAGTTCAACTGAAGTTGCCAAGCAACAATACTACACGTTCATTTCTTTTGGATTGTGGGCAATCTTTTTACTGAAAATGGTTTTCTTCTTTTGGGTGTATTAGGAGACTACTGTTATGGGGGAGGTGGTATTGCCAATTTGGATTAGCTTGTTTAAACTTACGAAAAGTGCTTCCAAAAATAGTATTTTTTTTAAAAAATATTTAAGAAAGTAGATAGGATTTACTTTTTTAAAAATAGAAAACTATTTTTAAATAAAAATAACAATTTAAACAAACATATCAAAAAATAGAAAATTATTTATGTTCTTTTTTAAAAAATAAATAAATACAAACAAACAGCTCTTTATGTTATGAGTTAATTAGTATGTTCCTTTTATTTTAAGTTTTGGTCTCTCAGGATAGGGAATTAACTGTTTGTTTAAATATTTTTTGGTGTGTACCATTTGTATGGGGTTTTGAGCTGCTGCTGCTGCTGAATTAAAATGTTTTTATTATTAATGAATATTTTTGTTTATAAAAAAAATGCAATTGCGATAATAACCACGTGTTGATTACCAAAAATATGGATAAATATCACCTATGCAGTTGCAATTGGCCCGATGTTGTTATTGATAGAAACTTCTAAAATTATGGCATGTTTAGATTTTTGTTTTTTTGAAGGGAGCATGTTTAGAAATTTACTGAAAAAGAAGAAATTATGTTTGAAATGTAGAAATTTTAATTATTAATTTCTTAAAATCACTTCGACACGCCAGAAACGGCAATTATGTTGCAGATCATTTTAATAATTGATTTTTTTTTTACTGAATCAGTTTAATAATTGATGAAAATGAAAAAATAAAATTTGAGAAAGCCGTCCAACTCCACAATGAAGTTATGATCTGCGTATGTGCAATTTTTATGAATAAGGATAAGAAACTATAAAAACTACAATATACAGTTGGAAATTTGGAAATTTGCAAATTGGGTTTGCAGATCACAGTTTAATATTTGATCCGATTTATTTTATTTTTCGGAATAAGATAGTGTAAATATTATAAGAAAACAATTGATTGTATCAACTCTCATGATAAAATACTTCTATTTGAATACATTATTCTTATTCTCTAAATTCTATAAATGATTAACTACACTGTGCTTCCTTAAAAGATACTACACTGTACAATTGCAAACATATAATATAATTACTAATATATTTATTTCTTAAGGATACTATTGAAAAATATAATTAATATTTTTAATATTCTAAAATAAAAGATAATTAATTTGAAACAAAACGATTATTCTAAGAATAACAAATAAAATAAGATAGAGAAAATAATGATTAATTAAACGAGAAAAGTTCTTCACAATAAAGATATAGGTTCCATATCTGATTGCGCAATTTTTTGCAGCATTTTATTGGCATACGTATCTCTAAGGTACCAAAATTCCAATTTATAGATTGTCTACCTTGCACGGATTTCAAACATTTCATCTCTATTATTAATATGATTCTGTATTGCAAATGAGAATTATTTTGGTACATCTTAAAGTAAAAGATACTTTATAAATATATTTTTTAATTTTTCGAAATATTTTTTAAAAATAAAATTGTAAAACTAATAATAGTTCAGACAATGTAATGGACTTAAAATCTAAACAATGACATTCTCTGTGGAAAAGCAAGGGCCTAAGTTGGGGGCTACTGTGTTTGATAAAGAAGTAGGATAGAAATTGAGAGGTGTCCCACTTAAAAATAGTTGCACGTTGAATAAGAGAAAAAGAACAAGAAAATACTTAAGATGCAAGGGTTTTAATTTGTATTCCGAAAATTAAAGTAACCTCACTATTTTCTCATGGGTGTTTGTCACTGTTCATTTCACAAGGTGAGTGTGCAATTGTATTCAATAAGCAACTTTGAGTTTACCAATGCAAAAGAATAGGACATGCACACATACAATATATGTTGGTTTCCTATTCCTTTTCAATAAGCGATTGTGCATAATGAAAAATCGCTTTTTGCACTAATTTCAACCTTCCAGTATTTGATAATCGATTGTCATTGTTGCAAAGTCGATTATAGTCCATTTTTCATATGACAAATCATGGGAAATCAGTTGTTTTTATGGAAATCGATTGTTGTGGTTGATTTTAGATCCTATTGTATTTACCAGATAATTGATTTTTTAACATTGATAATTGATTTTTTTTTTTTTTGTCTCAAGTCCTAAGCTATACTCGTAGTTGTGTTAAAATTAACATAGGACTAATATAATATTTTTATCTCTAATCTATTTTTTTAAAACCAAACAACCTTATAAGAAACTTTAATTTTTTTTCAATTTCACTTATATTTCTATCAAGCCAAACAACCTAAAAACGCATCTTATTTTTTCTCTATTTATCTCTTCTCTATTTTACTCCTTTTTATTTTTATCTGTCTCATTTTTTTTCTCCTAACAAAGTGTATATTTTTTCAAAACAAAATATGCAAGAGCAACTGTAACAAAGTTATGTTGCTAATGCATGTTTCACCTCGGTTGGAGAATTTGAATCGAAATAAGATGTTAAGCTAGAATTAGAGGTGAATAAAATTTGACTTATTTTAAACTCAAATTATTTTTTTAAAGATAAGTTTAGATTATATTTTAGATTCTTCCAACCTAAATGAATGTTCTACGTTCATTTAAAAGAACAAAATTTTTATTTATAATAATATTAAAATATATTATAAATTATATTTTAATTTAAATTTTATATTTTTTATTCTACGATTTAACTAGGCATATTTTTAATATTAATATATCATATTAAAACGTCAAATTCATCTCATATTTTTTAGTCTTGTTAGAGTCAGCTTTGAATTTAAATAAATGATTTGGTTAAAATTTTAGACTAGATACAGATAAAAATAAATTATTTCTAGTTTGTCCCTTCTTAACCCTTAACTACAACTGCTAAAATAAAGAAGTCATATTTATTTAAAATTCAGACAAATAGTATAATAATTGTAGTAATTATGTCAGTAGCAATGAGAGAGAAGGAAGATCAATAAAAACATCTTGGATAACTAGCATTTAAGAATTATGAGATCAAAAAGAGTTGCTTAAGTTATAAAATATAGAAAAACAAAAACTTATTTAAATAAGTTTGCTTAGTATCATGGTTAGATATGATCTATTGTTGAATTTAAAGTATGATGCTACCATGTTTGATTTAATGTGGCAAACATGATTTTTTAACGTTTTAGTAATTATAATTTTTACATTTTTTTTAATAAAATTGACATGACTTTTCCTTTTACAATAAATTTTCAAACACAAGTTGATTTAACCAACTTAAAGTACATCTAGAAATACGTTTGAATCTAAGTTAAGACAACAAAACCACATCAAAATAGAAGAATAATGCAGAAGTTATATTTTGTTTTTTTTTTATTCAAAAATGACTTTGAGAATAGAAATGAAAATTTGATACAACAAAATGAAAAACAAAAAAACTTTAACTACATTTAAAAAATGAATTTGGAGGGGAAGATGAAGTTTATATTTTTTAATTAAAAAATTATATGATATTTACAATAAAAATGAAATGATAAGAGAATTTTATTATAATTTATATTTAATTATTTTTAAAAATAAATTAATTTTAGTACCTGTACGACACGTGAAACATACAAAGTTGATTTATATGTATTATAAATATTATATTAATAATGTTATTTTAATTCCAAAAATATAAGCATTTAGGCATGTAGTATAACTTTTCCGCTAAATTTAAACAATACTAATATTGTTGTAATTCCAAAAAACAATAATCCCACACCTATGATTGATTTGAGGCCTATATCATTATGCAATGTCCTATATAAGATCATTTATAAAGTTCTTGCTAACAGGCTTAAGTCTTTCCAAGTACATTTCACAAGAATAATTTGTTTTTATTGAAAGAAGGTTCATTCATGATAATGTATTGGTTGTTATAAAGATTATTTATCACATGAAATATCAAAAAAAGTGGAATGAAACTATTTAATTATTTTGATGTTAAAAATGAGATTTGATTTCAAATAGGTTGGATGAATTAAAATGCGTATTGAAACTATGAACTATAATAATGTGATTAATGGTGATGTTGTTGGTCCTATTTTTTCTAGAAAATGTATTAGTCAAGGTAACTCATTGTCACTTTACCTATTTATTTTATGTATCGAGGAGTTATCAACTATTCTAAGAAAAATAAAAGTTTAAAATAACAAACATGATATTAAAGTGTATAGAGGAGTTTTTATCCTCTCACACTTGTTATTTGCTAATGATTCTTTCCTTTTCTGCAAGACCATTGATAAAGAAGTTGAAGCTCTTCAAACTATTCTAACATCTTTTGAGAAGCCATCTGATCTTATTGTGAAGTTTCCAAAATTAGAAATATTTTTTAGTAAGAACATGTCTCAAAGTATCAAAGATAATATTTCCAATTTCCTTGGTATTTCTAAATGCTTTGGAATTGGTAAATATTTGTAGTTATCAGTCATGGTTGAGAGAAAGAAGGTTATATTTAATTATTTGAGGAATAAGATCCAGAAGAAAATTAGTCATTAGTCAAATAAACACCTCTCAAAAGTCAAAAGAGAAGTCCTCATAAAGTTTGTTGCTCAAGCAATTCCTTCCTATTGCATGAGCACCTTCTTACTACCTACTTCTCTGGGGATGAGATTCAAAAAATATTAAATTCCTTTTGGTAAGACTTAAATAAAAATTTCGTAACGGGGATTATTTGTCTATGAGAAAGGAGTATGATGGATTGAATTTCTGTCATCTATATAGCTTTAATTTAGCCATGATAGGGAAACAAGGTTGAAAATTTATTTCCAACCAAGATGCTATTGCAACTATAGAATCACCATTCTCAACCTTGCTATTTTCAATACTCCTATATAGGCCTCAAAACATCTAGTGGTATTGAAAACTAATTATATGCAGGGCATATTATGCAATTATAGCCATTGAAATTGCCTTAAAAAATGATTAGCATAAGTTGTGGTTAAAGTGTGACTTTGTTCTCGTAGTCAAAACTTTCTCCTATGTTGATTTTTTTTCTTGGAAACTAGTAAACAAATAGAAGAACTCTTTAGAATTAACTAAAACAATTAGTTTTAGAATTCTTACATTTACTAGGAAGACAACTTTTATGCAGATAGCTTGGCTTTCATTCCTTGTCCATACCTAATTTTTTGTGGTGGGATACCATTATTCCTTTTACTACTTACAAGTTTGGTAGAAACAAAATGGATTTTTCTAGTTGTAGGTTTATTTGTGTTATGGTTACATGGGTTAGTTTATGTCTCTCCATGTTTTTGCTCTCTCTTTAGTTTTTTTAAGAATAAAATATGTTTTTAATCCTTCATTTTTATTTTTAGTCTCTCATAACTTTTTATTTTTATTTTTAATCTCTCATAAATTATTATATTTTTTAGTCACTAACATATTAAGTAATGATATAGTAAATAAAATTTGTGTTAAGAAATTTTTATATAAGTTTTTATGCAATTTTTAACTATTTCAAGTTTTCTAGCAAGCTAAAATTATCAAAAATATTTAAAAAATCAAAACCCCATACACTAGATTTTCTAAAACTACCGAAAATGTCAAAAAAAAATATTTAAATAGTTAAAAATTTTGTAATAGTTAAAAGTTGTCATAAATTTTAACAAAAAAAAATTAAACACAATTTATATTCCTCACATTATCATTTAACAATTGAAATTAATGTTGGAAACTAAAAATAAAATAGAATAATTTATGAGAAGTTAAAAATTAAAATTAAAATAAAATAATAAATCAAAAACATATTTTACTCTTTTTTATATATTTAAAATGTGTTACAAATGACTGTTAGAGAAAAAAGTGTCAACGTTGTTGAAATATTAATTTATTTTATGATGCTTTTACATGCTCATAAGTTATTAAAAAAAATTTCCAATGTGATAAATATGTATATCATGTCATTCATTCAATTTACAATTATAAACATTTAATTTTATTCTATTTATTTGTAAACCCTACATATGAGATTTCTACAACCAAGCTCCTATAGAAGTGGAGCACCTACAAAAGTCTCCCTCGTATTTCCATGTTTCAAATTCTCAAGAGGTAATCATTATTTCAAAGAAAACCAAGAAAGAGAGGTTTCGTATTTGTGGAAGTGAAACCTTTAAAGTTATTAATCATTTTATGTAAGTGATTTATCGAAACAAATCATACAAAAGTTATGTTAATTTTTCTCAACCGTTTAAACTATAGTTTACAGGTTTTATCATCATTATCGTGGTAGGTTCAGTTCCTATTTGTTCAAATTAAACAAGTTAGATGATTTCCTTCTCAATTTACAAACTGTTCAAGTCAAATCTACGACGACTTCTTCCACAATTCTCGGAAGGGAATTTCTAAAGAAAAGGAAGCTGGAAATAAACCATTACTTATAATAAAGAAACTATACAATTCTTACTGATTTTGAATCTTAAATCATTAATTACCTTCATATAATAAATTTAAATGATTAATTTTAAATAAGCAGATTAAGGGTGTATTTTTATCATTAGTAAATCATATAACTTACGTTATATACCTCATATTTTATATTTTTGTATTCTTTTATAATATTATTACTTAAATTTAATCAACCTTATTTTAAATTTTAACTTTTGACACATTAAATCGAATTAACGAAACAATTTCTTCTTCAATTTCAAATATTTTATTTCTTTAATTTAATTTCATATAATAAAACAAAAATCTTTTTTATTAACAAGAAAAATCATCTTATATTATATTCTCTTCTTAAATTGTGTGATTTCATTATTTATTTATTACTAATATTTTGTGTTTTTAAAGTTTTAAATTTTATAAAATTCTAAAAATACTCATACAAATTACAATACACAAAAAAATGCTATTGTCATGAAATCTTTTAATTAATTATTCCTTTTTATCAATTAATTATCAACTTGAAATTCCACCGCTCACTTTTAATTTTCAATATTTTAGAGAGAATTTAGAAAGCCATTTGCATTATTATAAATGGGCAATCACACTTTTTAAAATAGAAAATGAAGAAGTGACCTTTTGTATTAGTGACGTTCAATATCCACTTGAATGATTTTAACTGATAACCAAACACTCACTTTTTCGTAAAAATTGTCCCTTCGACACAAATACTCAAAAGAAAAGGACTTCTATCAAAAGAAAGACTTGTTATTTTTCTCATTCATATCAACTACTGCAATATTTTCACATAATTCAAATTTCAAAAATATCAAGCCGAAGGGGATATATATCACTTTGATTGGCTGAGTATTGAGAAGCACTTTTTCCTTTGGTTTACATTTTTTTTTAAACCTAGAAAACATTGAATCATTATCAATGTGCACCAACTTGTCACTTAAGTAATGCTTCTATAAAAAAAATCATTTTTCCATCATGATAGCTTGAATGAAAGAGATCCCAGTTGTGATGGCCACTATTGAAAGAAAATAATAGCTTTTAGAATGAAACCACGTCAATAAAATAATACGTGTGGAAGAAAAAAAAACACGTAGGTTAATGTGAATGGTTAAGGAAAAGGAGATTCCACATTCTTCGATGAAACAATTGCTTTGAAATTTACAAACAACCACTTGCCATTCTAAGATTGATTTTGCTAGCACAACTGTTTTTCTCAGAATGTTATTTTGTCAGTATGTGATTGTAAGAAATTATTGGGTGTCATGATCAAGGTCTTCACTAATTTTTACGTCATATACACTCCTTTTATTTTAAAATAATTATTTTTTATTTTTTATATAAATTAAAACAAATAACTATTTCAAAAATATTATTTATTAGAGAATAATTTTATTAAAATATTTATATTTTTTCTTAATATTAATAAATATATTATTAGATATTTCAAGACAATCATATTTATTTTTTCTTCCATTTTTTTAATTGTCAGATTTTAAAAAATATTTTTATTTATTTATTATTTTTAAAGTTTAAAATAACATTAATTTTTCTATTGACAATTATTTTTTTCTGTATTAAAATAATTATAGTTTAAGATTTATAAAAATATTTTATAATAATTAATATTTTTATTTTTCAATAAAATATTAAAGTATTTATTTCAGTTTTATTCTTTAATAAATATTATAATTTCAAAAGGCTTAATAATATA